>AYEL01082369.1:0-33245 GCA_000484575.1 Olivierus martensii | reverse complement strand
AATTATTACAAAAAAAAAAAAAACAGTTTAAAATAAACAATAATTAAAAATATAATACTTTCGAAACTATTTTTATGTATAACTGAAAATATTTTATTTTAATCTAGTTATTTTTTTAGAAATTTCAGTAAAAATAAGCAGAAAAAAATAATATATTGAATTTAAATATCTTTAAGCCAAAAAAAAATTAAGATTAAATAGAGAAATATTTCTTCAAAATAGATCTATTTCTTATTAACATGAGTTAATGGTATGTCATGTTCAACACTTTTTAATTTAATAAACTCGAAAATAAAGTAAATTATATATTTGAAACAAAGATTATTAGTACCATCCGTTTAAATCAAAAGAAATAAATTTCTTTGTAGAGAATTTTTTAATTAATGAAATAAATTTCATTAAATAAATTGGAATCAATTCAAAAAAGACAAAATTTATCGAAATTTTTAAAAAATGAATTAAAAATTTTCTTTTACAAAAATGAAGAGATTTAAGAATACAGAATATTGATTTAAAATTAATGAATTCATGCAGAATCAACTGCAAATCATCAAAAATACGTAGTTACTGAAAACATAAATAAAATTTAACTAGGTCTAATTGTTACTACTAATTTTTTTGATTCATTCCAAAAAATATAAATCGAATTACCAAATAATTCATATTATAAATTAATAAAAAATGATGTTTTTAATTATAATTAGGAAGATAATTGTAATTGAAAAGATTTTTCTTCCACGTAACTGAATTATCTCATTTTAACGCTATTCATTTTATGAATATATCTTAAAAATTGATATTGTCAGACTAGAATTCCATATTATCGTCATTATTTATTAAATTTCATAAAAATTAATTTATCCAATTTCATCTCAAAAAATAATCATAATTTTACATGATTTTTCTCCCGATAGATACCAAATGGTAATTCCAGAACCTATCATTATTTGTTTACAATAATGCACTTATAGATTTGAAATAAATTCTAAATGAAATATAACAAAACTAAATGATTGATGAGTATTAATACCTTTAAAAATATTACGCTATGGATGCTCTATAATACAATAATTTTATTAAAAGTGCTATACTCAATGATTTAATCCTTTAAAGAATGAAAAATAAAGTGAGAACACAGGAATGCATGAAGAATAAAGGAAAGGATTCTGCCAGAAGAAGTGTGGCAGACTATTAGCAGAAAAGAGGACACTTTTAGCCCCTCTTAAGACACTCAGGAAAGGCTGTTGAGTGAATTCTTTCTCCTATTTACAGGACACTTATTATTTTATACATCCACATCATGTCCATATCCTATCCTTGTGAGAATGTGTACAGTATTCAAAGAATGAAAACACATTACTAATGAAGCAATCCAATATATTCCTTACTCTACGTACTATATTATAAAAAGTAAACGATATTAAGTATTGATATTAGTATGTAATACAGAACAGGATTTGCCCTAAGTATTCAAAGAATGAAAACACATTACTAATGAAGCAATCCAATATATTCCTTACTCTACATACTATATTATAAAAAGTAAACGATATTAAGTATTGATATTGGTATGTAATACAGAACAGGAATTGCCCTGGAAAAATCTGAAAATACTGTATAGTATCTGAAATCGATCTTCGATCCTTTTAATTTGAAAGATCTAAAATCAATTCACTTGAAGTGAAATGAAAGATAAATAGCTTATCACGTGACCATCAAACAACCATTAATTATTAATATCTAATTTTAATTTACTAAATTAATAATCAATCAAGATTCAAGATTTAATTCAATTTAAAGTTATATATTATTTTTAGTAATTTCGCACAATTTTTCCAGATTATCATTTAGAACAGTGGTTTTCAACCTTTTCATAAATGCGTACCACCGAAATCAGAATTCAAAAATTTCAATATCACCAACAAAACTATACCCTGTACATAAAGATTATACACCTACTACTAGTCATACCACCTGTTGAGAACCGCTGATATAGAATATTCTGTATTATGAACATAACACCGAAATCAGAATTCAAAAATTTCAATATCACCAACAAAACTATACCCTGTACATAAATAGGAAATAAAGATTATACACCTACTACTAGTCATACAACCTGTTGAGAACCGCTGATATAGAATATTCTGTATTATGAACATAGATTATTAAATTTTTATTCAGTTGTTCACTTAGATTAAGCACTAAAATGAATCAAATTCTAAAAATCATAACAATCAACACCAAGAAAAAATTATTGTAGAGTAATGAAATTTGGACAATGCATTTGTGTAGTTAAATGTGTATTAAATTTGTGTAGTTTTCATAACAATCATATTTTTCAATTATGAATTTTCCATTATGAAGAGACTTTATTCAGATAGAATATTCTCATCATTATCTAGCTATAGAATAAGAAATATGCTAAATTTTCTCTAACTTTAATCAAGACTATATTATACAGAGAGATTTTTGCTTATGTTCAATTTAAGTTTAAGAGATTTCTTTTTTATTCCAATTTAAGTTTTAACTAAAAGAAATCGAATGCTTTTACTTTATAACTACATAGTATCTTTTCGTATTCATTTCCATCTGAGAGATTTTTGCTTATGTTCAATTTAAGTTTAAGAGATTTCTTTTTTATTCCAATTTAGTTTTAACTAAAATAAATCGAATGCTTTTACTTTATAACTGCATAGTATCTTTTCGTATTCATTTCCATTTAAGTGAAGATTTCCGTCTTTTATTTTAATTATTAATATTTTACTTAGTATACATTTAATAGATCAAAGTCTATTATTGCTTTTTAATTTTCTAATTGTACTTTGCATTCTTTTCTCTCAAAATATATGTAAAAAAGAATTAATTTAATGAGAATCCATTAGATTAATTATCGTTTACCTTTCCTGCTCATTTAACTATACAACTCATGCAATATATATATATATAAATGTATACGAGAAAAGTGAAATATTGCTTTAGAGAATAATACGTTATAAGCTTTTGGTAAGAATTCTTTCCTTTAGAGAATTTTTTTTCATATATTTTCAACGGAGATAAAAAAACTTAATAAAAAAAATCCATTTTTCTCTATTTCAAATAGCAAAAAAAAATTTATGGTATTTTTAAATAATAAAAGAAAAATCTTTAAAAATCTTAAACTTCTTATGATATTTTTATGTGATGAAAAGGATATTAAATAAAAACTTATTAGACAAACAAGATTAATGAAGTTATATTTTATTTAATTTTGGCGATTTTATTTTATTTTTAACGGTTCCAAATTATTGATTCATTAAACGGCTTTATATTATAAAAATAACTTGGGCCTATTTTATATCCAAATATATATCATTGCTTAAAAATCTATATGTTTAGTACTTAGCCGTTCTTCGCTCCCAAATATCAAGAAACAAACTGCACAACAAGCAGTAAACAAGGTAATGCTTTCGAATAAACTGTCACGATAACAAATTCACATATCTTTAGGGAATGCTGACATGTGGAGAGACGATTCACTATGACAACAACTTATGCTGACAGAAAAAAGTCAGTGAACCTCTTCGTGAACTGACTAGTTGCTTTACCTGAATTACAAGCATAAACGTTTTTGAAGTACAAATTTTAGAATATATTATTTAGAATAACTTTTCTATAGTTATTTTATTTAAGTATTAAGAGTAAAATTAATCAATATTAAAATAATTTTCTGAGAAATAAATTAACAATTTTTATCAGAAATATTTTTAAAAATTGTTGAAAAACTGGAGCTATATAATACTGGAGCTATATAAACTGGAGCTATATAAGTAGTTATCATAGTGAAGGATAAATAGATCGATCTTTTTCAGAAATATTTGTTCTGGATTGAGGTAAATGTAATTCAAAAAATCTAAATCGAGATTATTTTCAGCTTCGGATTCGGAACTGCTATAGTCCACCATATTGTTTTGCTGGATAATCTACAGAATAAATTTTAACCTGCCCAAAATCGGTGGTTAAATTAGTTGGTAGTTTATCCTAGAGATTTGATATCATGTAATGCAACAAGCAAAATCTAGATTAAAGCCTGTTTTAACCTGCAGAATAAGACTTGTGCAATCGGCCCTTAGTATCATTATTTATTTGTATTCATGAAATCAAACAAGATTTTTGATAAAAAAAATATAAATGGAAGTAAATTTAATAAATAAATCATTCACAGTACATATAGCAGCAAAAAAAACATTTATCAATATAATAAAAATCTGATGTGGATTGTCACATCATGCACCTGAAAAACCAAAGATAGTAGAGCTCTGCACCATTGCCAGCCCCAAATTCAGATCCATCTCATAGCTTGCCCAGTCAAGTAAAACATCACCACAGTGGCGGAACATAAAATTTTTGGCCTCCTCGCAAAATATCATTTGGAACCTATCACAAAAACAAATTTTATCTAGATATTTTTATTAGAAAATAACAAGAAAGAAATTGCATCATTTAAAATACAATTGAAAATTATCAAAAGAAAATACAGTGGATTCCGCTTAATTGGAACACGTCAGTCCAAGCCATTTTGTCCCAATTAAGCGGCTGCCCTACACGACGCTCTTCCGATCTCCATTTTGGCCCAATTAAGCGGCTGCCCCGGCAACATTAAGTAACCTAAGAATCCTTCTCTACAGATCAGGACACGTTGGGACTAAGCCATTTTGGTCCAGCTGTCATCAGTAATAATAAATTCTAAAATAAAATATGTAATTCGTAGGTAAATAAAGAAGTAGATAAAAAATAATAATTAGGTACCTATTTTAATAATTTATTAAAATAGGTACCTATTTATTAGTTATTTTACCAATCTGAAAATAAGTCTTCAATAAGGAAAGTCTTCAAGAAGTCTTCAATACTGGGCCGCTGATATTCATGCCTCGCTCGCTAACTATAGAAATCCATTGATCTAATGCTTCTTCAACTTCTGAATCCTTTCCATCACGCTTTCTTTTTCGATGTTCCTGGAATTTCTTTCTGTAATGCCCACTCCTTACGCAGTTGATTTTCTTTTTGTAGGAGACGCGTCTATGGTAGATTTTGGTTTATTTCAGCGAGTCTACAATGGCTAGTATTAAATGGCTGGCTTTTAATTTTATTCAGCCAAGCAATTTTATTTGAGTGTAAAATCCTTTCTTGACATCTTGGCAAAGATTAGTGTATGTATGTGTAGCCACACTTTCGAAAAATCCCTAAAATATATCAAAAATTGAAAATTCCTTTTCTGCTACTGTCTCAATTAAGCAAAAAGTTGTCCCAATTAAGCATTTAAATTTTGTATTAGATTATTAGTTTGGTTTTCGTTCTTTGAGATTTGTCCCAATTACGCGGCTGTCCCAATTAACTGGTGTCCCAATTAAGTGGAATCCACTGTATATTTAAAATTCTTCCTCCTGGATTTTAAATTTGCAAGATCTCTAATTACATCTTTTATTTCTATATTTTTGGCTACTGCTACCACTGCCTCTTTGATCATTGCTCTGATTCAATGAATGTTTCACACTTTTCATGGTGCATTTAATTTTTATAGTATTATGTTATTAATTTAAAAAAAAAGGAGTGAAGAAAGTTTAGTTAAAGAGGATTTGGCCCTTTATAATTCTGGCCCTCCACATTGAAGGGTTTGACGCATTGTAGTTCCACCACTGTATCACCAGTACACATCCCATATTTGTGAATTTTTTTGCTGCTATATGTGATGCTGCAAAGTCACGGGTTAGAACGAATATCAATAATACTATTTCTAATTAACCCTAACGGCTAACAACTTGCAAATTCCAGAGTTTGGCCTGAGCTCAGGTCTTAAACTAAACTCTAACATAAATATAATTAATTACAAAATAATCTAACAACAACGTAACATCGATCAGACGAAATGATACCGGAAATTGGAACTTACAACTAAAGTACCAATTAAGTGTTAGGACTAAAACAAATAATGATGTTAGAAAATTATACTAATAAATTGAAGAAATTCTGAAAACAAGTTAAATGTAAAAAAACTATAAAATTTATTAGACTCAAAACACTTACAAAAGTGTTAATAAATGCTTTATTGGAACTATAATAAAGCAACAATAAATTAAATCGACAAAACTTGTTTAATCCAATTCAAATATCAACAAACAATTATCCATAAAAGGAAAGAACCTTAAATACTACTTAATTCTACTACCTCCACCTCCGATACAAACTTCCAGCAATCGTCGATCTTTACAAGAAACTCAAATGTCACTTTTGCCAATTTTACGTCAAGACAACACTTCTCATTATCAAACAACACCTCTAAAAACTTGTCGATTGCATCGATCTTTTATACGGGTGACTTACAATCCTGCACTTCGCTCATTTGCATACTTAGTTGTAACAAGTTGTTAGCTTACAGAGTAATTCATTCTCTTTACAATTAATTTATCTACCAAACAATACTTTGATATGGATCATTCTTACATTCGCATATCGGACCAGTGGTAATATTATTTAGATAAGATGACGTCATTAACCGGGATAGCTCTTCTGGAGGATGGGTTCCGATTCCGTATCACATGCTTGCTAATGACAAAGGCAGAGAATGTGGGAAGTAAGTTAACCTTTAAACTAAAAATAATACGTTAGCATAGAGGAAAATAACAATAAAATTAATAGAGTGCATAATAAAATAAAAATAGGACAGGTCAAAGTTAACTTTCTCACAATGCAAATGATTTATTTATTTGTTCAATGAAGAACTGGCACTTTGATTTGCTTGTAAATTTATTAGCAAGTTCTCTTTCTTTACTTTGTCAGAAAGAAAAACTTGTTACTAAATTCTCTTTCTTTGCTTCTAATGCTTTTGCTACTTGTATTTTTGTAATAAAGAGTTTATTATTTTCATTTAATATAATCTTCAATTTACTACTAAAATAATTCAAACATATAATTCAGGAAACCATCTCTAGTATTTCTGCAGATTCTTCTAGAAAAGAATTTCCCAATTTCTGTCCAAGTTACTTTGGAATGTATTGTGAAATCACCTATTTCCAAAATCTCAATAGCTAATGGACACTTTACAATGTCCAGAGTTTGGCCTGGAAAAGTCTTTTATAACTTGGAAATAATTCCAAAGTTTAAATCTATCACAAAAAAAATCAACTGGAAATAACAATTCCAGTTGATAAAACAGTTCCAAAAAAATAATTGTTAATTCTAATAACAATAAATGAATATGTTAGCAAATTTATTCATATGTTGTTACTAGAACTGACACTTAACAATAACTAATAAATAAATGGCCAAAAACAAGTAAAATTAAGTAACAAGTAATTTTAATATATTTAAATTAATTTTAAAATTTAATTAACTTTAAACTTTAAAAGTTATTTAACTTAAATGAACTTTAAAATAAAGTTCATTTTTTATCAAGTGTTAACAAGTGTTATCAAATGAAACTTAAAATTCAATGCCAAAATGAGTTAATAATAATAATTTTTTTATCTTTATTCTTTCTAACTTCTTATTGATTTGATTTATTTGTGGATACAAATAAATGAACAATAAATTTTATTAATTCAGACAATAATTAAACTTGAAAAATAAATTAAATGTAATACTTCCACCTCTGATAAAAAAAATAACAAATAAGTGGTCAATTCATACAGAAGGAGAACAACTCTTCACTAGCATCTATGCTTTACTTCATTTCTGCATGCATCAAACTTAAATAATCATTTTTCACAAGGTCCATATATCAGCTCATTTACATAAATTTTCATGCAACAAAGATATGTTTTCCTTTTACTTTATACATATCTTAACATTTCATATCACCTTTTTTTATAATTTATTATTATTTTTTGTTGATAATTCATTGAAAAGAGCTTAATAAAATCTCAGAAACTGAGTTAGTTTCTGTGATCTCTGTTCAGATCAGTGATATCATTACACAGATTACATGACATTATTTCCCAAATGAATTTCTCCAGAAAATAGTAGTTCCATCTTCTAAAATTCATTTTCTAATAATAAGGTTTGAAGGAGTAAAAAATAACTTAACTCTTTAAATAAATTAGTACCCATAAAAATCTTATAAAATAAGATAGGAAAATTATTGTATATTAAATAAGATAATTTCAGTTCAATTCTTCACAATATTTATGAACACAAAATTAATTATAAATAATAATAATAAATTTTAAATAATAAATTGATGTAATAAAACTCTATAATCAATTTTATTTTATTAAATAATAATAGAATATACCAATGTTAATTCTTGTTCTTCATTTTCATCAATGTGATTGTGTAAAACTTTATTTCTTAAAGGTCGGGGACTGGGTTCATTAATAGGAGTTGGTAGGATAAGACTGGGAACAGAATCTTCTGGTTCAAGTTTTGCATGCTTGGAACTTTCCTTCTCTTGGTCCTTTAATAATGAACTAATCGAGAACTTTCGTTTTCTCATTATTACTATGCTCTAAAATATATAAATAAAATGAACCATTTAATTAAATTATTTTTTCAAAGAATATAATTCAACATATAACAAATTAAAATAAATTTTTAGTTCATAATACAAGGTGTCTGAGAAATAATGGTGGGGTTTCATGTTGTTATGTGATTACATAGTAAGCAGCATGGCTGGAAAGTGTTTCACATGAAGTCAATAAGTTTGTAGCAGTCACCCTGTTGAATACACAGAAAATCTGTAGAATACACAGTAAGGCAATCTCTATAACACCTGTTTTAATTGAGATATTTTGTATGTCCTGTTGCTATTGTAACTATGAATAGATGGCATTGCATTGTCTTGTGCACAATATCATTTGATGCCAAATAAAGGAGAAAATTTCCTGGTATAAAAGTTCACATCAGCTTCATCTGATGTTTTTCATCTAAATATTGGATTTGTAAGAGTGACTTCTATGTAGCTTATCAGTATCAGTACTAGTTCATGTAACCAGTTGTGAATGTGCCTTGTATTGGGCAATATCTATGAGACAGTCTGTCAATGACTACTATGCAAAAGAAAGCTGCATATGTTTTGTGGTTAGAAGAATATAAATCTATTATCCTAGTTCAATGCCATTTCAAACAAGAAGTTCACATCAAGGATCCATCACATGAAAACAATATCCAATGATTGAAACAATATTCTGTTAATACATAAATCTTTGGAGTAGGCAATGTAAATATGTAAAATAAGATTACAATAGGCAGAAGAATAATAAGAGCCGAAATGCATATCTGGTCCAGGAGATAATCGATTCATGTATATTTTTTAATATTTATGTTAGAAGTTTGTTTTAAAATTTATATAATTTTTTTAAAGTTATTAAAGTTGTCTGAGTTATGAAAAAACAATGTAATAAAAAAAGGCAAAGCTACAAAAAATGCCTATTGTAATCTTATTCTGTTAATAGTTCAAATAGTTTCAGGAAACAGGCAGTTTGGAGAAAGCAAAACAACCAGGAAGACCATGGACATTATATGAGAATGTGAAATCATATGGCAGTCCTGCATTCAAAGTTGGCAGAAGTCCATTTGCAGGAGTAATAGACAATTACAGGTAGATTTTCTGAAATCAACTGTGCACAATGTCATGCAAAAAATGCTATAGCTATTTCCATACAAAATTCAACTACTTCCTATGATATAGCCCAATAATAGACCAAGAGGAATGGAATTCACTGTTAACATATTGCACACATGTGACAAGGAGCTAAGACTTTTAAAACACATGTTGTTCGCAGATGAGGCAATGTTTCATATCAGTGAGTGTATAAATCATCACAACTATCAGATATGGACTGCTAAAAATCTACTGTGATGTCTGAGCATATTAGAGACTCTGTGAAGGTCAATTTTGGTGCACTTTAAGGCTCAGTAGGATTTTTAGCCTTTTTTTTTTACTAATGTCAACAGCAGTGTATATCTCAATATGCTAAGCAGTTTTTGTTTTCCCAAACAGAGAACATGGAAGAATCTGATCACATCAACTTTCAATAGAATGGAGCACCAGCATACTTTGCAACAATTATGCAGAATGTGTTAAACATTCATTTTCCCAGATGGTGGATTGGATGAAATGGACCCATTTCTTAGCTTTCATGAAGCCCAGACCCTATCCTATTGGATTTGGACCTATCCTATTGTTATGTTAACCCTATCCTATTGTTATGTTTTCATATAACCCCATAAAATGGGGTTATATGAAAACATTGGTTTAGAGTGAAAAGATTCAGGATTTTGTCCATCTGAACTGAAAGGAATCATTGCAATAATTGCAAGCATTACTCTAGATGTTCTTGCTCGAGTGTGGACTAAAGTTGAATATCATTTCAATATGTCATGTTATTAATGGTGCACATATCAAAACATTGTAATACTTTTCAAAAAATATGTTATTAACTGCAGTAAAAATATTTCAAAGCATATTGCATAATGTTTCTTGACACATAAACTCACATTAAACCCTGCCATTGTTTTTCAGACACACTGTATTTAAATACAATTTTTTAAATTTTAATATTTACTTTTATAAGTGTAAATATCTTGTTATAATTTAAATTTAATTTTCAGAATAATTTTTAAAATTTAATTTGTGTATTTTCTTAACTTAAGATTGAATATATAGTAATTAATTTAAAGAATTATAAATCAAATTTATTAAAACTAAGAGCAATATAACTATTTAGAATTCTTCTATAACTCTACTTTAGAAGTGACAGAAACTGTAGAACTTTATAAAATGATTGACAAGAAGATCTCTCATTCTCATGGTGATATTATATAGATCATTCCTATTGAACCAATTCTATTTATTTATATATTTCAATACTTCTGATTCTTTAACTGCAGCTTGATTGTGATAAGAATTATACTTTATTTTATTTTTATTCTTTATATACTCTCTGTAATTTGCTTAATGTTATTTAAAATCCTTGTATATAGTTTCTTCTCTATTTGTATATGCAACAGAGTGTGTATAATGTATTAAAACTCTGTAACTTCAAATGTTTGAAATTTAAAATCTCTCTTCTAGAATAGAACTACAGTTTTCTTAACCTTTTTTATTCTTATTGTGTTACTGATGATGATCTATAATAGGATTGAACATTTAGTGTTAATTAATTAGGTAATAACTTAATATACTTATGTTATTGACTTTCTACTTGATGAAGCAGATTAATGTATCATGGATTTAAGTTCTTGATGTTCCCTTAATTTCTTAAATTCTATTTCAAAGCTATGTTTAAAACATCTTCATGAAAAACAAGTGGACATAATTTAAAATTTGTATTTTATTTTTTCATTATGAGATTTATCATAACCTCTTGAGTGCTGGCTAATTTTTGAAATTAAACCTAATTAATATGCAAAAAATATGAAAATTAAAATTGTGAACTCTTGCTTAATTTTCATCAAAACATTTTGAAATTTTCAGGATTTATTGCATTTTTTGTTCTCTTTCTAACAATGCAAGCAGTTTTTTGGAATTTTATTTTTTCACAACTTTTCATTATGTATATGAGATCAACCAAAAAATAATTTTTTTATATGAAATTTTAGCTATCTGTAGTATCTGTGATAACCATTCACTACACAACCTTTGTTAAGAGTCAACTTTATTTGCTCTCTAGATTACAGTCCCTACACTTGTGGTTGATCACCCGCACTGACTCCTGCCAGTCAATCAACCCTCACCACATCAGCAATCTCCCTGATATCCCTGCACTTGCACCTGCATCTGTTTTCCTGCTTTCCCAGTCATGTCATTTATCACTAGTTGATAGTCCATATTGGTTCTGATCATCTTACACTATTCAACTAAATATTTGATATTTTTAGATAGGGACATGTTCTCTAAACAAATAAGCCATGAACAAAAAAATTTAGTCAAAATTTTCAAAAATTATTTATAAAAAATCAAGAGTTGAGTAACTTTTCTGAATGAAGTTAGGTCATATAATTATTAAAAATATTACATGAAATCACTGAAATGTTGTCATTTTTATTAATATTTTATATTTATTAACTTGTCCTTATTTCATTTGCATTATTTTTAGCAGTACTTTTTAGATGAACCAATACAAGAGCCAAAACAAAAATATAAAATAGAATTTTTTTCTTTACTATAGATCGGGCGATCAATGCATTGGAGCTGAGATTCAATCTACTGAATAATCATAATGACTCTTTTGAATTTTTATATGATGTTCACAACCTAAAAGACGTGTAAAAATGAATTACTGGCACATTGTAAAGATCTCAAAAATGTCTTGACAGATAATTCCTCCAATCTTAACGCTTTAGAACTGGCTGATGACATAGGCCTTGTTTCTTCACTTTTAACAAAGAAAGAAGGTCCAGTTAATGTTATTACATTCATTACTTCCCTTAAAATTGGGCCAAATTTGAGCATTGCTTTAAGAATTTTACTAACACTGTCCAAAACTGTTGCTACCGGCAAAAGAACCTTTTCTAAATTAAAAATAATAAAAAATTATTTAAGAACCATGTCTACTCAAAATCATCTTAATGGGTTAGAAATGTTGGCCATTGAACATGAATTGAGTAATAAATTAGATCTGAAAGAAGTTATTTGCAATTTTGCAGAAAATAAACTTCAAAAGAAATTGTTTTAATTTAGGTTTAGACTTTGAATATTATTTAACTAGTTTTATTTATTGTTTTAAAAGTATATTTAAATTATCTCTGAAAATAGTAGGTACTAGTTTCAGTTTTTAAGTTCATTGTCGTTAGCTTGTTGAAAATGAAAATTTTGTTTTTCAATAAAACAATTTTCCATAAATCTGTATTAGTATTATTGTTTTAATTCAATTATATGTCGTTTTTCTGGTTAACATGGTTTTTTATAATTCTGGTTTTTTTTTTTTTAAAGTTTTTTTGAAGCTTAGGGGTGGCATTTTTTTGGTTTGCCTATGGCAGCAAAAACGCTAGGGCCAGCCCTGCATTAGGACATGGGAACACAAATGGGAACCTGGAGTACTCATCTATTATGGTCAAAATATAATGGTTCCTAGTGGTGGAAGGAATGGGGTCCTTAAAATCGATGTCTAAACGTTCAAAAGGAGAAGTAGCCTTAATAAGATTATTGGTAGTATTATGAAATTTTGGCCCCTAGCTGATGTGAAGAGATAGTTCTCTTCACATCAGCTAGGGAGTATGGTAAATTTTTATATTGTACCTAATGGTAGAAATGGGTTATCCCCGGATGGCAAAGAGAGTCATGTAACTCAGCTAATTTATTAATGCTTATCATAGAGCAGCATGCTCTTGAGAGGGCATCAGCTACAGTGTTTTGGGTTCCTGGACGGTAAACTATCTAAAATTTGTAAGATGCAAATTATAGACGCCATCTTAAAATCTTATCATTTTTGATTTTATTATTGCATTTAAAGTCAATCATAAAAGCTACAGAGCACTGGTCAGTGATTAGGGTAAAGTGCTGCCCAAGTAAGAAATGTCTCCACCTTTTTCAGCTTCAACAATTGCATATGCCTCCTTTTCCACACTCGAGTGTCTTTTTTCACTCATTAAGAATCCTAGAAAGAAAGGCAACTGGTTTACCTTCTTGTGAAAGAGTTGCACTGATAGCTGTATCTGACGCATCAGTTTCCACATTAAAGGGCAAATTGTTGATGACAGGAGCCATAGCGGATTGAGAAATTTCAATTTTTAAATCATTAATGATCTTGTAGTCTTATCTGATAATGGAAATGTAGCATTATGAAGTAGAGGTTTTATCTTAGTATTAAATCATTTTATCCAGTAAGCATAGTGAGCAAATATTCCTAAGATGTGCTTTAGGGATCCTCCGTTGACAGGTGTTGGTAAGTCTAGAAGGGGTTTTAAATGTTCAGGATCAGGGCATATGGTTCCTTTCTCAAGTGTCCTAGAATCTATATAGATTTAGTAGAGAGTTTGCATTTAGATTCGTTTAATGTAAGATTGAATTTCCGAGTCATGTTCATGAATCGAGTTAAGTTTTGGTCATGTTCTTCTTGTGATTTACTGCAGATAGTGATGTTGTCAAAGTAAGCAAAAGTGTCATATAGATCCTCTTTAACAATTGAGAGATAACATGCTGAAATGCGGCAACTCCACTGATTAGACCAAAACTGATTACCTTAAATTGCCACAATTTATTGCAGGCTTCAAAAGCTGTGTAATGATGATCTTCTACAGGGATTTGGTATTTGGTGATAGGCACAATTTAGATCACTGGTGCTAAATACCTTATAGCTATCAATTTCCTGAATTAATTCATCAATCTTAGGTAAGGGAAAGGCATCAAGCTCCGTAAATCTGTTAATGATGCGGGAATAGTCCACAACGAGTCTCTTACCATGCGTACCACTGATGATCACAACTTGAGTTCTCCAAGATGAATTGCTCTCTTCAATAAGGCCTTCATCTGATAATTTCTGGATTTCAAATCTGATAAAGGCTTAATCTTATTTAGAGAACCATCTGGATTTAGTGGCGATAGGATGGATTCCTTCTGTAAAGAGACAAGCAGGAGGCACTTTAGTTGTCGAGAGTAAGCAGATGAATAAGGTCTTGTTTGACCCTCCAAACTTAAAGGAAAAGTCCTCATGTCAAGCTAAGAAATCATGGCCAAGAATGACATTGGTGCGCAGACCATTCAAAACCGAGAAGGTCACAGTAAGGTAATTCTGTCCTTTAACTTTGATGGAGCTGGTACATTTATTCTTTATGGGCACATTCATTATGGTAACAGCCATAGAAATTTGAGCATAGCAGGGTGTCAGTTTGAGATTATGGCAGATTGCAAAGTCATAGTCTATGAAGTTCTCCAAACTTCCAGTGTCCACAAGTGCTTTAGTCACAATTGAATTGAGAGTTATCTCTATGGTTGCTTTCAATAGTGGAGTATAGGAAACTATCAGCAAAGCTACAGTGGTCTCCTTACTTTTCTTTTTGCAAACCTTAGAGAAATGGCCTTTTATTTGGCAGTTATTGCAGATCTTGTTTCTAGCAGGACATTTAGATCAAGGATGATAAGTTTATCCACAATAGAAACAGTTTTTCTTATGGCTGCAAGAGTCGAAAAAAAGGGGAATCTGTTGTCTCTGGTTGAATAAAAGGGCTCTAACTAATACTTTCTTAGATACTATTACTAGGAGTAAGCAGACTAATAGCATTGACAGTAATATCGAAGGACTTATAAGTTTCAGATTGTAAGTGCACTGAATCAAGAGAGCGAGACTGGGAAAGAGCATCCTCTAATTTTAAAACAGAACTTTCTAAGAGATGCTGACATATGTGGGGAGATGCCAAACCAGTGATGATGGCATCCAGTATGTATTCACTTTTATAAACCTCAGCAGAAACAGCGACAAAATTAGTTCTTACTGAGTGATTTAAGAGCCTGGTAATATTGATCAATGGATTCGTCCGGCTGTTGGTGATGGGTAGTTAAATGATGGCGGGCATAAACTTCATTAATAGTTTTCATGTATATGGTAGACAATGTTGATATGGCTTCTTCAAATGTGGAACACTCTGATATATATGTGTAAATTAGCAGACCAACAAGGTTTACAAGGTGTTTGAGTACATTCTCACCTGTGACATTTGACGAAGATATAAAATTCTTGAAAGCTCTATATCAGTGAGACCAGTATTGAGAGGCTCCATTTTCATCAGGGCTGATATTCAAACGTTCCAGTTTCAGGAGTTTATCCATTGAATAAAAAATATATTTCGGAATAATTTGTAATGGGAAATGAGAGACACTGGGTCTATAGTAGTAGGATTTATTCCAAAATATAAAATACAGTACAGGATGTGAACAGATGAGAAAACACAATACAAATGGAGAGACAAGAACACGAGTGACAACTCTACAAAGGCAGTCATCAATGTTGCCAACCTACCGTAGTTAAAAATGACTAGCATTGCCACAAGTCCACCACATAGAAGTCCACTGATAGGTCTTAACAATCAAGTGTTGCAGGTGAGCATGTCACACATTGTTAGGAAATCCAGCATACATTGGCAGGAATATATACATGTAATTACTTGTTTACAGTTTGATACTATATATGGGTGACATATATGAAATCTAATTTAGATTGTTTCTGAATTGTGTAACAAGCAGTTAACAATAATGTAAGTACAATAAATATTTAAAAATTTTAATTCATATTCAATATCTTTGATTTTTATGGATTATGGATCACATGCAAAGCAAATTGTATTACTGTTGTTTCAAAAAAACAGCAATTTATACATGAATATTTTTATACATTTTCATACATATCTACCATACATTTCTGTGTCTTCTAGTGCTTACTAATAATAAAACTGTAGCAGGCTTGTCTTGGTATAATACTATTTGAAGTGTACAATCAATATATTTGTCATATTTTTAATTACAATATTAACAAAATGAGGAAAATGAAATTATAAAAAAACTGTTTAATATTATCATTTATTTATATTTATTGAATCATCTGTGTTAATTGGTAAATAAGGTATGTGTTAATAAGGAACAACTTTTTAAATGAGGGTAAACTAAATTAAAACTAATAATTGATTCTTAATTGCATAGTGATGTATTTTTTAAATTAATTATTTCTTGATAAATTTACTTTGATATTTGACAATTTAATATCTAATACTGAACAAAGAACAAAATTCAGTTTATTAGTTTCATTGGTATTTTAGTTTATTGTCTTTTGCCATCTTATGCAAAAACCAATGAACTAAACAACTAGGTCCCAAATTAATATAAAACAAAATCTGAACTAGCTTTAAGAACTTAAAGATGCAAGACTGCTTTCAGGCTGGATTGCCCCTCTTCAACTGCACAGAGCAGTCTAGCCTGAATGTGCTCCTGCATCTTTAAGATTCTATAAGCTAGTTTAGACTTTGTTTTATATCAAAAACCAATATATATCTGATGTCATTTATGCTATTCTAATAACACAACTATTGCAAAAAATTTTGATTCCAGCAAGAGAAATTGCACTTTTTCAATTATATAAGTTGTTATATCTCTTGATAATTTTATATACTCCTATTATGATAAATAAACACATAAATTTTATTTATTTTTGCATATAATATCATGACTGAATCTAAGAAAAAATGTAGACAATATAGTATTGAATATTTGAACTAGGGCTTTATTCAGTTGCCTACAAATAATACATTACCAAATGTGCTTGATTGCCAAAAAGTTTTCCAGTGTAACACTGACTAATTTTTTTTGAAAAGAGATGGTAGGCCAAATAAGTTTGAGAACTTCTGGTCTATCATTATGCCATAAGAAAAAGATAATGGACAATTAACTTAAAATAATAACACTAAAGCAGGTTTCAACTTCAATTAACAATTACATTAGTATAATTGTTAGTTGAAGTTGAAACCTGCTTTAGTGCTATCATTTTAACTTAATAATTAATGGAAATAATAGAGATTTGGAACTATATATTTATTTATGACAATGGACAAATAAGGATGAAAAGTCCAAACCAACAGCAAAGAGAGAATATATCCAAAAAATACTCTTGCCTTTCTAATGAGATATGTGTAGTGTCATCACTTTGAAATGTTAGCATTTAATCAAATGATAATTATAGATGTCTATTCTTAACAATTTTCAAGATTAAATTCAGAATTAATTAAAATCATCTCCAATTAGAGAACAGAAAAAGATTTTGTTTCACCAAAATAATGCTAAACTGTGCATAGCATTGTGCAGAAAACACTAAAAAAATTAATGGTTTCAAGTGGGAGTTCAAGCCTCATCCAACATACTTATCAGATATTTCCCTAAGTGATATAGGTTTTGAAGTACTCATTGTAAAAGAATGCAGTTCACTGCATTCCCAAGTGATTAGTTAAATGTTTCTGAATCTCCAGAATTTTTTATTGGAAAAAATTCAATAAGAGAAAGATGAAGTCAAAAAAGCAGTAACTGATTATTTTACATAAAAATCTGAACCCTTTTACACAGATTAAATAAAATGTTTGCTATTAATATGGCAACAAATTGCTAATAATAAAAATTGATTAATAAAATTAAATATATTTTATTTACATTGTTTCAAAATTCCTTAAAAATATGACTTATGTCTGACTTGATATTTCATTTTTCTAATTTTGTATATGCTTGCCTAATATCTTAAATTATATTTAAAAGTTTAATTTTCAAACTTGATAGCTAATGATGGTCAACTGTTTATGACTAAAAATAGTCAGCCAGATGGTAAAGCAGTCACTTACTTTAGAAGATTCAAGTTCAATTCTGGATCCCATATCTCCAGTTTTTCAGGATGGTTCAAGCCTGGCACTTTGAACCCCATCCTTCAACTTTTCAGTTGACTACATCACAGGTGATGGCCAGTTTGTGATGAACTCTAAAAGTTGCCACTGCCTAAAGTATCCTTTATGAAATTTGGTGGTTTAATTCAAATTAACCTAACTTAACCATAAAAGATTCTGCTTATTGAATAAATTTTGCTTATGGTCCTTTTTATATTTTTATGGATTTTATGTGAATAATTGGAGATAGTCACTCAATTTAATAGTAAGAACAATAAAACTTTGTCACTTTTGTAGAAATTATTCCTTGTTATAATAAAAAATTAAACATTTGATTTATTTATTAGCTCATATTATTAATCATCCTCCATTTTATATCATAATAAATTAAAACATTTGTTTTAAAATAATTTTACCTGATAATGTTGAACTTGTGCAGGTCTTGGCCTTAAACAATCCTCCCAGCCATTAGATCCTCGTTTATATGGAGAAGAAAGGAAAAATTCTCTTTTCTTTTTTTTATTAAATGAAGTTATATTTTCTTGAATTTCTGGTTTTAATTTTGGTGATAATGGCATCAATTCTTCAAGAATTGGTGGCTCAGGTGTAGGCTGCATTTCAGAAATAATATTCTGTTCTAAACAATCTGTTTCTTCAGCTGCACATGATGGAAGTATTGGCAACCTTGAACCAAGACTCAAATCTTCA
Organism: Olivierus martensii; assembly: GCA_000484575.1. Lineage (NCBI taxonomy): Eukaryota > Metazoa > Arthropoda > Arachnida > Scorpiones > Buthidae > Olivierus > Olivierus martensii. The sequence goes on along the minus strand of AYEL01082369.1, from coordinate 14,210 downwards.
GGAACCAATTGACTATCATCCATATTATCTAAACTACGATATTTTGATTTTTTTGATTTAGTTCTTTTCTTTTTTTTGTAACTAAATACATTTTTATTTTTACTTTTTTTCTTTTTCTTCTTCTTTTTGTTTTGACTTGACTTTTGTACATATTGTCTGAGATAAGCCTATAAAAAATATAAAATTTGAATAAATAAACATTCTTTTTTATGAAACTTTATTTAAAAATAACTTTAGTCATAAATGAAAAGATTTTAATTACTTTGCATTTATCATCAAATAAAAATTTTCATTTTTGTATTGTTAGTTAAATTATTTAAAAAGTGTATTATGCAATTATTTATAGATTATACTAAAGAATGGATTATAAAAGATGTAACCTAGACCAATACTCAATAAATTTGAGTATTGGTCTACGTTACATCTTTTGCAATAAATTATATGTACAGTATTCGTAATTTTTAATTTAAAGAATGCTTTTGGCTTTCTATAACAGCCATCATCAGTTTACAATAATAGAACATCAAACAAAGAAATTTAAAATCAAAAACATAAGCCATTAAATATGTCACAACATAATTAAAAGTGAGCACTGAATTATATAATTCTCCTTTACCATTAGATATACAGGGTGGCACAGAGATGTATACCCATTTTAGAATGAACCTAACACCATTACTATTACTCCAATCTGTAATTTGTTTGTAGTAACATGTGTGTGAAATAATGCCATTTATTTTCCATTAATTTCAGTTACTATGCTTGAGTGGTTAGTGGAACATTATGTGTTCACGTACAATGCATATGTGAGAGGTGGTGATTTGATTGTGGCAGCTCAGAGGTTATTCCACCATCATTTCAATGCCGGCTGACATGGAGCAGTCCCAACACCCATTTCAGTATGGTTTTCCATGTTGGGACACCAGAAGTACACCTGTGCCAGTAGAAGTACACTCGCTGTCAATATATGAAGCTTTCTGCATCTAAATTATGTTTGTGCAAAAAGAATAACATTTTTGTGTAATTCTAAATGCCATAAATGCCTACTTCGCAAAAATAAATAAGAGATACCTACCGGTAGTTTTGTTTTTTAGCTTTTAAAAGCTTTACATTGTATTTAATGATAAACTTCGACTAATAAAAATATTAAAATAGTTGTCTATAAAGATAAAAAAAATTGTCAATTTCAGTTCTTTAAAGTCAACCATGGAATAATGAATAAGAGCCAATTAATTCACTTCTTACTTTGCCAAGTTTTACTAAAAAATAAATGTTATACAGCTCTATGGCAGGAAAATACTTTAATACTAAATATTTTACAATACGCTAGTAGCGTTTTCAGTTAATGAAAATCCTCATCAGCTATATTAAGAATGCCAAAGTTTAACAGAAAATTCTTTTTATTTTTTAATGAACGAGAGTTAGCTTTGTTTTCAATTTATCTATTTTCATTGTTATTTCCTGTTGAATAATAAAAATATGCATTATGTTCATTATATCATTTTTTAATCAATTAATCTTTTACTTGCTGTAAATACAAAAATATTCTCCCCATAAAATTATTGAAAATTGTCTACTTTTATTTTTGGGATCGTCCTAGGAAGAACTGGAAATGATCATCTTTGTTTTGTTAACTGTTTATCATTTCAGGTTCTGACTAGAAAAAACTAGAAATTCCGAACTTTGGGTAAGAAATATTCTCTATTTTGAGTTTGGCCTAGGAAATACTAAAACATCTAATAAGTGTTAGAATGTTCTCATTCTGACTAGGAAATTCTAGTATTTCCTGAATTTGGGCTTGTCCTGTAACATATATATCAAATACCTCTTATGATCTGGTTGTGTATAAAGATGCAGCATTTAATTCATTATTTAGATGTGCTTGAATATGTTTTTTCCTTTAGATATGCTTTTTGTTTATCTCTGTTTCATTAGAGATAAACAAAAACAGAAATTAGCTTTACTTTTAATTTTGTATTTTTATGCAAGATATTGTTAAATATGATTAAAAGCTGAGAGAAATAAAGCACAGATGTAGGAGATTAAATATTATTTTATTTGTAAGACACTTTTGGCCATTAAATGGCCATTGTCTGTCTGACTTGAAAAAGTTAAAAGAAATTTTGCTATATCTAAAGTACAAAATACTGTACACAAATTCAGGAAAGACTTAATTATAAAATGATAAAATTACTCAACTTCTCTTAACTGAAGAAACAGATTTATTGAAAAATTTTCTAAAAAGAAGCTAATGTATGGAAAAAAAATGTAATATTTGATTTATTATGTAATAAAATCTAAGGATTGATATAAGAGTAGATCTGGGTGTATACACTATTTCTTTAGACAATGAAAATCCACAAAAGAAAGAAATATATGTGAAGATTGGCTGGAAGATGCTAGAAATGCTTATTAAAGAACATAAAAATTATATACAGGATGTTCATAATTAAAGTTCCCCTATTCAGAGCTGCCTTCAGCCATTACTATTCATTAGAAAATTACCAAACTTTGGGTATCCCATTAATAAAGGGATGGAAAGACATTCAGTGAAAAAAAATTTTGTTCCAAATATCACCACTAGAGGGAATATTTTATTTTATTAATAAATTACACATTTAGCTACATTATTGACTTGTAATATTAGAGTAAATCCTGTTTGGCGTGATAACCACCATTGTCAGCTACCCTCTGAAATCTCAAAATAGCATGTTCAACAATTGAGTGAAGTGAGTGCCTCGAAATATTCAGCACATGCCACGAAATGCTGTATTTAAGATCAGTTAAAGTTGACTGTGAGGTTATTTGAAAGATTTGCTCAGCCATGACAATGGCTGACCAAATCTTTCAAATAACCCCACAGCCAAAAATTGCATGGATTCGGGTCTGGGGATCAGGCAAGCCAGACATTACAAAAGTGGCAGTTTATGACCCTTTTTTCTGTAAAATATCTTTTGAGAACATTTTTAACACAATCTGCAATGTGTAGAGGAGCTCCATATTGCACAAAGACTGTTCATCCAAGGAATTGATATGCTTGCAGAGCCTGAACAACTGCAGGAATTGATATGCTTGCAGAGCCAGGCAGCAATATGCATCGCTGCATATTGCTGCCTGGTGATAGAACATGTCACTGGACCTGATGGAGTTAACTCCTCAAAGAAGTACAGCCCCAGAATAAATGATGACAAAAATCCACACCATACTGTTATGTTTGATCAAACATCTAGGATCGAGCAGAATTTTCTGAATCCCAAATTCAGCAGTTGTGAGTATTCACTGAGCTGTCCAAATGAAAATGCACTTCGTCTGACCAGAGGATGTCCAAGGCCACTTGGAATCAACCTCATAGTGAGCAAGAAACTGTAGTGAGAACAATAGTTGTGTGTTAAAATCATGTGGAAGCAAATGCTGAACAAGTGAAAGTTTGTATGGATAATGCTGTACGATATTCTGGAGGATCTTATGGACAGTAGAAGATGGCCTATCCAACACTTCTGCAACACAGCAAACACTAGTGTTGCCCAATAAAGTTTGAAACTTTGTCCTCTTCCACCTGAATCACAACCTCTTCTACTACCTTTGTACAAATGGGTTTTCTTCTTCCAGGATGAATAGCCAACAATCCTGTTGCTTCAAATTTTGTTATTATTTTTCAGAGTTCTTTAGAAGTGATTGGACTCTTTGAAGGCCCTTCAAACTCCGAAATTTCTGTAAAGCTACTGCTGTGAAATCAGTGTTTTGATAAAAGAGTTTTACTAGCAAAGTGCAATCTTGTAAACAGAATCATTTTGAATGGTGAAGATACTGAACACAATTTTTCTGCAAATGTTTCAACCTTTTATAGAGCAAAAGGTGATAAATGACATTGTTTCAAACATTTGCATGTGCACTATGGATAGTTTTAACGTAAAGCGCCCTCTAGTGGCGATATTTGGAACTAATTTTTTTCACTGAATGTCTTTCCTTTCCCTTTATTAAGAGGTAACCAAAGTTTCATAATTTTCTGATGAATAATAATGGCTATAGGCAGCTCTGAATAGGAGAACTTTAATTATGGACACTGTATTTAAAGTGTCTTTAAATATTATACTTGTTTTAAAAACATATGGAAATAATATGGAGTTCAATTGAAAGAATATTAAGTCCTAAGGAAATTGAATTAAGGAGATCTCTTAAAAGTAGCAGAAATATTTTAAAGTTAACAAATTAAAAAAATGTGCATGTTTTGAACTTTAAAGATTCTCATTGTCTTTTGTTAGCATAGCAATGATATGGAATTTAGTTGAAAATACTTTTATTATTTTTGTACTTTGTGTAGTTTTTTCCTAATGTTTTGTATAATAGTTATAATGTCATGCAGAGATCTATTTTATTTGTATATAGTTTACATTTGTATTTTTTCTAGTATTCTCATTATATCATTCTCATTATAATTACATCAATTACTTGTAATGTATAGTCAAAGGTGGTGACATCATACATTGTTTTGTTTATATTTGTAGACAGTTTCTTTTCTCTTTCTGTTATTACACATCTGATGTAAGCCCACTGAGATGGTCAAAAATATTTCTATCAATAAATTAATTTTATCTTGCTAAGAGTTTTGTTCAATGTATATTTAGTAGAAACAGGATGGATTTAAACTTTATATAAATAATCATTTCAACTAATAAATTTAAATCATCAGGTGAGAGGATTATTAGATGCTGGATCGATGTCTAACTTTATAACTAGGAAATGTGTAAAAAGGCTTAAGTTAAAAAAAGATAAGATCAATATAGCAGTGTCTAGTTTAAATGATTCAACTTTGACAGTTAAGTTCCAAGTCGCCGCAACTGTAACAATGCCTTAGTGTGTTAATTATATTTTTAACTTATTGGCAGTGTAATAGAGAACTTATATTCTGTAAAGAAATATGTTCTTAATTAATAAGACAAACTTTGTTAATAATAATGAAATTTTGCCTAGTGGCCAGATGGCTGCGTGGTAACACATTGGCGTGCCATGCCAGGAGGACTGGGTTCACGTCACGAGCAGGGCATCTCCTGGAAAGTTTTTTGGGGTGCTGGGACTAACCCGATGATCTCTGTTCTTCACCATCCGGCCTCCCTCCATGGGTGTGGTGCAGCCCGTGGTTGGAAGTGGCCCCATCCCTTAATAATCTCCCTGATTGGATATGGGCATAAAAATGCAAAAAAAAAAAAAAAAAAAAGTATTAACTGATTAATGGAAACTGAGAGAGAGAAAAAAAAAAAAAAAAAAAAAAAAAATGAAATTTTGCTTATAATAATAATTTCAAAATTTAATCTAATTAAATTATGAAATCATTCATCGATAGCCAAAATATTCTTTTATTGCTGGTGTAGTTGCAATGGGTTTACTAGTTATGTTAATAAAATGTTAAAGTTAATGCTAATTTATATATATTTTTAAACTTAAGAACAAACCACTTCTTACAATAACTATATCATTCAGTAGAAAAGCAGCACTAAATCGCAGTAAAGTTTATAATATTTATTAAACAGAATAACGCTAACGTTTTTGGCTATAGCACCATCATCAGGCATATTCGACAAAAAGAACATAGTTTCCTTGACAACGTTCTACAGAGTCAAACAACAGTGACATCATCCACATTAATAATAATAAATATTATGAACTTTATTGTGATTTAGTGCTGTTTTCTCTGAATGATATATTTTTAAGATAGGTTCCATAATATACTGTTTAATTAACTGCTTATATTGTTCAAATAAAAACTATAACCGAGAAATAGCATTCTTTGCAGTCGAGATTATTCTTAGATTTTTTTATTTAATAGCTAACGTTTTTGTAAACATTAGCTATTAAATAAAAAATCTAAGAATAATCTCAATTGCAAAGAGTGCTATTTCTCAATTACAGTTTTTAGGTTCTATAACACTCAAGTGTTAAAAATTTATCTCCTCATCTTCTATACAGATTTTAATATCTTTGAAATGGGGACATTATATATAATTTTACAATTGATGTCAGAAAACTTTTCAATGTCTAATTTGAAGCAAAAGATCATTGGTGTTTTAACTAGAAATGAAATTTTTCCAGTGGCATGGATTATTCAAATTATTATAAGATATTCAAATAATAAATTAGAAGATAGAAAAGTGAGATTAAAATAAAATGTGCAAAAAATTTTACTGCAATCAGTGGAACAGAAATACCATATTTGCCGGCGTATAAGACGCACTTTTTTTCTTTGAAAATAGGTCTGAAAAACGGGGTGCGTCTTATACGCCGATACTCAGTTTTTGATTACATTCATTTCTGGAAATTTCCTCTATTTGGAGTTATGCGATTTCTTTCTTGTTTCCTTGCAGAGTGTGGGAATATTAGTTACGTAGAGTTCAATGAATGCGCATGCGCTTTCATCGACGATCACAGCTGGGCCTAGCATTTCTCAAGTTTGTGAATGGGTCAAAGGTTCATGGGATGCTGTGAAAACAGAGACAATGGTTAAATCATTTAAGAAATGTGGCATTAGTAATGCAATGGATGGTACAGAGGACAATTTGTTGTATGAGGACTCAGATGCTGATTTAGAAGAGGTTTCAAGTGACTCTTCATTTAACTCTGGAGATGAGTGTCTGGGTCTTGACGAAGAAGATTAAAAGGTGTTCTTTCCCAGATAGATTGGGTATTTGCAGAAAGTATTTGCTGTTTGTATTACTTTATATTTAAAATACTGTAAATTCATTATAATGATCAGTAATAAAGTTTTATCCTTCAAAAATGTGTATAAAAAAGAGGGTGCGTCTTATGCGCCGGTGCGTCTTATACGCCAGCAAATACGGTACATCCAGCATACAATAATTCTCAGAAATGCAGATCTGATATTCCAGACAGTGTGAAGAATCATCAATATTTGCTCATTGATCAGATTAGTTGGAGATCACTAAACTTAATTGGAAACATAGTATCAAAAATTGTTGTGACTACATCATATTCTGATCCTCAAAATTAGTCTGTCAATGCGTTATATTTTTTTAATACAAGTAATCCTTGGCTTATGATTGGGTTCAATTTAAATTCTGCTGTCATAAGTTGGAGCAGTTGTAAGTCAGAAATGCCCAAAATTTATGAACTGCCCACAACAAATATTTATTATTGCATTCCATTTTATTGTAATAAATTTAATGTATACAAAAATAAAAGAACCAGACATAAAAAGGATGCTTTTTGTATATATCCTTTTTGTTTATCAGTAACCTAGTATACAAAAAGGATGCTTTTATACATACAAGGTTGTTCAATAAGTTCGCGGAGTGCCATCTATTAGTCAAAATTAGAACTAAAACTTTGACGCCATTTTCATATTTGTTCTTTCTTAGAAACACGTCAAAAGTTTCATTTCGATCTGTTAATTTATTCATTGTTTAACCGCCCTTTATATCTAACGTGTTGTGCCTTTTTTTCAATATGGATAAAATTGAGCAACGTGCAGTTATTAAATTCTTTGTAAAGAAAGGTTTAAAGGCAATGGAAATTCATACCGAAATGGTGAATGTGTTGGGTGAATCTGCTCCTTCAAAAACAATGGTTTGCAAGTGGGCTAGTTTGTTCAAAAGTGGTCGTACCAGCCTTGAAGACGATCTGCGAGAGGGACGTCCAAAAACTGCATCAACACCGGAAATCATCGGAAAAATACCGGATATGGTATTGGAAGACCGTCGATTGACTGAAAGAGATTTAGCAGAGGCTTTAGGCATTTCATTGGGCACAGTGAGCAATATTTTGAGTGTTAATTTGGGTTTCAAAAAACTATGTGCAAAATGGCTGCCGCATTCTCTAACGATGGAGCAAAAACACATTCGGATGCGACTTTGCCAGCAACATTTGGAGCGTTTTAAGAAGAATAAAAGCGACTTTATCCGTCGATTTATCACAATGGATGAGACTTGGGTCTACCATCATGATCCTGAATCAAAACAGGAGGCTAAGGAGTGGTGTGAACCCGGCTCTTCGGCGCCGAAGCGAGTTCGTGTGCAAAAATCAGCCAAGAAGGTGTTAGCATCAGTTTTTTGGGATGCAAAAGGAATTTTGTTTATAGATTACCTCCAAACTGGCAAAACAATCAATTCGGATTATTATTGTAACCTTTTGAATCAATTAGACGAAAAAATTCGTGAAAGAAGACCCGGATTACAGAAGAAGAAAATCATTTTCCACCAAGATAACGCACCTGCGCGCACAGCTCAAAAAACCATTGCTAAAATAACTGAATTGAAGTACGAATTGTTGCAACATCCAGCCTATTCGCCAGATTTAGCTCCCTCCGACTTCTGGCTCTTCCCACACCTCAAACAATCTCCGTGGAAAACGATTTTCTTCAAACGAAGCTCAATTTTATCCATATTGAAAAAAAGGCACAACACGTTAGATATAAAGGGCGGTTAAACAATGAATAAATTAACAGATCGAAATGAAACTTTTGACGTGTTTCTAAGAAAGAACAAATATGAAAATGGCTCGAAGTTTTAGTTCTAATTTTGACTAATAGATGGCGCTCCGCGAACTTATTGAACAACCTTGTATCAGATCACCAGTCAGGGACTTGAACTCTCTGTCAATTGTATTGACTAATCATAGAATTTATCAATGACACATCACTGTTGTAAGTACAAGTGGTCATAAGATGATGATGCTGTAAGTCAAGGACTATCTATAACAGTACACTTATCTGTGTAAAAAACGTTAGGAAGTTTTCACATTATATAAAACTACAATATGAAATAACAAACCATCTGTGTGTTATTTTAATATTTAACCCATTTACAGTCATTCATTTCAGAATGGCGAAGCATTCATCTGCTGATGAGTGTTTGTAATTAACATTAATTAAATATTCATAAAATTTTAAAATTTCATATTCTCTATTTTTAATCAGCAAATTCTGAAATTTTTAATTTTTGCTTAGCTTCTATGTTTCTGTATAATGAATATTTTATTTTCTTAACCCATAAGTGGTAATATGACACCGAATTGTAAGTGTGGAAAATAGGGAGTAATAAACTGTTAATTATGCAAAGTTTTCACTATTTTGTTAAAATAAATCTTCTGAATGTATGAAACCTTATTTTTCGGCAAAGTGTCTATTTTTCTAATGCAAAACAAATCATTTATTATTATAATTTATTGATTTTTAATGAATTTTTAAGTAATATGATGATACTTATCAAAATTATGTAAATAAACAGAGTATCGTATTTTATTCAGTCATAAATATTTTTCCAAAGTCAAAACAAATGCATCTCCAGTTTTATTTGCAAACAGACTAGGTGATCTCATTACTCGGGGTGGTCCAATGTCATTTGGAGGTGTTGTGTGAGGGAGGAGGGACTCGTACAAAAGCAATAAAATTTGGCTGCGGGAGCATGAAATATAATTCTTCAACTGCAAAGGCTTCTAAATCACATATAATAAAAAATTTTACTTCATATTCTAATTTTTTTTATATTCTTTAGTATGCTTGCTTGTTTCTATTTTAGCATTTTCCTTCCTAAGAGAGTTATTTATTTTTTTACAAAATTTTAATAGAATGTATAATATTCAAATTATGATGATAAATAGAATCAAAAATTCTCTGTCATAACAATTAATGATAACAAAGAAATTGTTGTTTTTTTTAGAGAAAGGTTGAAACTTCTTTCAATTTAACGTAAATTAGCACTCTTTTGCAGTTTGGGTTACAACTAATTTATTTCCGTTTTTAAAATCGTTCAAATGTTTTCGTTGCTATTTCGCACCCTCCTCAGGTACAATAGTTTACCGTTCACTGTTCCTAACTTTTAAACACACATAATAAATTATTCTTAGAACAATAACATCTAACTTTCGTAAGATATTCGATCAAATCAAAAGAACAATGTAATTACAATTCAAATTCGTATTATCACATAAATGCATTAATATACAATTCAACCTAAAAAACTATTAATAAACCACGAACTAGTCCTATATAATTTTCGAATTATTCTTTCACCTTCCTACTTCCCTCGATTAATTCCAATTTCCGAACTTTACTGTACTCTCCTTTAATGCATTTTCCTCTCTATTATCCGTTGTCTTCTTCCATACACTCCCATCGTCCACTACTTTCTTTTTTTGCATTTCTATCATGAGTACGAATCTCCATGCTTGGGGCATCTCCCATGCTGTTCTATCATTAATTAAGTTCTCCATTATTCTTCTTTTCTCTATTTCAATAGTTTCGGCTATAGTCAGCTGTATTCCAGGTATAAATCGCTTTAATTCTTTTCGTTCCTTGCCAGTCTATTCTCAGATTTCTATTATATGCTTCCATTGCTAACGATGTATTTAGCCTTTCTTTCTCAATATCTCTTTTATGTTCATCCAATCTCTTTGCTAGGCCCTCCTGGTTATACCTACATACTCCAATTTTTCTTCAGTCTGAATATCTTTAATAGGAATACCATATACACTATTATGTTCCATCTGCGGTACTGGGTCTTTATTATTGCGTAACATGTTGAATATTGTTGGGGCTCTTCTCGGCGCTATATGTCGTTTTTCCTTTTTAGCTATTTTCTTTACTACTTTAAATCTCTAAGGTGATAAGGCACTGGCATATATTTTTTCCTCAGCTCCATTATGCTCTTCCCTCTCTTCCACTCTTTCCGCTATTCTTCTCTTCATTTCTTTAAAAATTCCCATTAAAAATCCTCTTCTATATCCATGTTTATAGCCTATTTCTAGAATGTATCTCAACTCTTTGTTAACATCATTTTCTCTGGTACAGTATTCAAGTGCTCTCTTAAACATACTTCGAAAGGCAGCTTTTTTATGATTTATCGGGTCCCTTGACCAGTTTGGGATTAATACCGCTTTATATGTAGGCTTTCTATAAACGCTTGTTCTAATCCTTCCTCCATCACTGAGGATATTTAAATTCAGGTAGTGTATTTCATTCTCACAATTTTGGTCCATTTTTAACTTTACTCCATATTGTTCCATCATAAACTGCTTTTCCAATCTTTCTATTCTTTCTCCTCCGTCCTTCCATATTATCAGCACATCATCTATGTATCTCTGATATAATCTGATACTTGGTCTAAACTCATATAGCTTCTGCATTTCTATCTCTTAGAATTATTTCGGCCAGGGTATCTGTTATGGGGCTACCTATTGGTACTCCCCGTTTTTGCTTATATATTTTACCTCTAAATCTATAATAAGAGTTATGGCACACTAAATGTGCTATCTCCTGGAGTAATTTTGGGCTGGTTTGTTCCTGTGGTAGATTCTCCATCAAAAACCTATAAAAGTGGAGGCACACTAGTTTGAGTTTCAGGGATGGATATAGAGCCTCATAATCATATGTAGTGAATATCTCCTGCTTATGTTTCCTGCTGAATATGTTTTTAAGCTTCTCTAAAACAGCTGTTGTTATTTTCGTTGAATCTTGTCTCTCCAAGTATCTTATTAGTCCAACCTGCTATTATTTTCTCTAAATTGTATTTTGGAGCTAATCTTTTCTCCACCACTGGTCTGACTTCTATAGGTATTTTGTGCACCTTAATAAATGCGAATAACCTCAGAGAAGTTGGCCTTTCTTGTTTTACAACCTTCCATCTTTGTGGAAATTGTGGATCTCTTACTATTTTGTCTACTTTATATGTAAACACAGAAGAATCGGGAGCAGTGGAGATGAAACAAGACCCGACAGCAAAATTAGCGGCGAAAGCAGACAAAATAGTAAGAGATCCACAATTTCCACAAAGATGGAAGGTTGTAAAACAAGAAAGGCCAACTTCTCTGAGGTTATTCGCATTTATTAAGGTGCACAAAATACCTATAGAAGTCAGACCAGTGGTGGAGAAAAGATTAGCTCCAAAATACAATTTAGAGAAAATAATAGCAGGTTGGACTAATAAGATACTTGGAGAGACAAGATTCAACGAAAATAACAACAGCTGTTTTAGAGAAGCTTAAAAACATATTCAGCAGGAAACATAAGCAGGAGATATTCACTACATATGATTATGAGGCTCTATATCCATCCCTGAAACTCAAACTAGTGTGCCTCCACTTTTATAGGTTTTTGATGGAGAATCTACCACAGGAACAAACCAGCCCAAAATTACTCCAGGAGATAGCACATTTAGTGTGCCATAACTCTTATTATAGATTTAGAGGTAAAATATATAAGCAAAAACGGGGAGTACCAATAGGTAGCCCCATAACAGATACCCTGGCCGAAATAATTCTAAGAGATAGAAATGCAGAAGCTATATGAGTTTAGACCAAGTATCAGATTATATCAGAGATACATAGATGATGTGCTGATAATATGGAAGGACGGAGGAGAAAGAATAGAAAGATTGGAAAAGCAGTTTATGATGGAACAATATGGAGTAAAGTTAAAAATGGACCAAAATTGTGAGAATGAAATACACTACCTGAATTTAAATATCCTCAGTGATGGAGGAAGGATTAGAACAAGCGTTTATAGAAAGCCTACATATAAAGCGGTATTAATCCCAAACTGGTCAAGGGACCCGATAAATCATAAAAAAGCTGCCTTTCGAAGTATGTTTAAGAGAGCACTTGAATACTGTACCAGAGATAATGATGTTAACAAAGAGTTGAGATACATTCTAGAAATAGGCTATAAACATGGATATAGAAGAGGATTTTTAATGGGAATTTTTAAAGAAATGAAGAGAAGAATAGCGGAAAGAGTGGAAGAGAGGGAAGAGCATAATGGAGCTGAGGAAAAAATATATGCCAGTGCCTTATCACCTTAGAGATTTAAAGTAGTAAAGAAAATAGCTAAAAAGGAAAAACGACATATAGCGCCGAGAAGAGCCCCAACAATATTCAACATGTTACGCAATAATAAAGACCCAGTACCGCAGATGGAACATAATAGTGTATATGGTATTCCTATTAAAGATATTCAGACTGAAGAAAAATTGGAGTATGTAGGTATAACCAGGAGGGCCTAGCAAAGAGATTGGATGAACATAAAAGAGATATTGAGAAAGAAAGGCTAAATACATCGTTAGCAATGGAAGCATATAATAGAAATCTGAGAATAGACTGGCAAGGAACGAAAAGAATTAAAGCGATTTATACCTGGAATACAGCTGACTATAGCCGAAACTATTGAAATAGAGAAAAGGAGAATAATGGAGAACTTAATTAATGATAGAACAGCATGGGAGATGCCCCAAGCATGGAGATTCGTACTCATGATAGAAATGCAAAAAAAGAAAGTAGTGGACGATGGGAGTGTATGGAAGAAGACAACGGATAATAGAGAGGAAAATGCATTAAAGGAGAGTACAGTAAAGTTCGGAAATTGGAATTAATCGAGGGAAGTAGGAAGGTGAAAGAATAATTCGAAAATTATATAGGACTAGTTCGTGGTTTATTAATAGTTTTTTAGGTTGAATTGTATATTAATGCATTTATGTGATAATACGAATTTGAATTGTAATTACATTGTTCTTTTGATTTGATCGAATATCTTACGAAAGTTAGATGTTATTGTTCTAAGAATAATTTATTATGTGTGTTTAAAAGTTAGGAACAGTGAACGGTAAACTATTGTACCTGAGGAGGGTGCGAAATAGCAACGAAATCATTTGTACAATTTTAAAAACGGGAATAAATTAGTTGTAACCCAAACTGCAAAAGAGTGCAATTGAAAGAAGTAAGAAGAGTTTAGCAGTTAGAAAAGAAATTGTAGAAAGGTTGAATGTTTAGTAATTATTATATATTGAGATACTGGGGTCAGAATTAGTGATGCGTGCGTACGTCATTTCCAGCTATAGCATAATAGTCATTTCTTCAAGTATTGTGTATTATTTTATCTTGTAATATTTATTTCGTAATTGTATTATTATTTGTTAAGCCATTTCAATCTGTTTTTTGAGAAATTATTTCAAAATTTTTTAATATATATAAAATAAGAAGATTGCTGTGTCCCGAAACACTTTTTTTAACATTATTTAAAACTTAATAAACTGCTTAAATAAAAATATAAAATTAGGTGAAGAATATATTGAAGTACAGTGATACCTCGGTTCATGAACACAATCCGTTCCTTGACCCTGTTCGTGATCCGAAAAGTTCGTAATCCGAATCAATTTTTCCCATTGCAATTAATGTAAATCCAAATAATACGTTTTTTGTCCTAGAAAAAA
>AYEL01082368.1:0-59020 GCA_000484575.1 Olivierus martensii | reverse complement strand
TATTTTTTTTTTTTTTTAAGCACATTGAAAGTGCAGAGTTTCAATTCATGAGATCCCCACTCAATTTATTTTCCTTGGCTCTTTTGATGTATTGTAAAATTTTGAGTTCATAAGCAAGGACCTAGCAATTTAGGAAAATTCTAATTTTTCCAGATTTTTTTAAAAAATTCTCTAATATCGGAATTTTTAATTTTTTTTGCATGCAGGAGAAGATCTCCGCACTTCCCCCTTCCAGATAGAAATATTCATATGTTAAGTTGAAGATTATATGATTATCTTTTGTGATGATTTAGCCATCTAATCAAATAATTTTTCATTAGGTAGCTACATACTTGCTGAATAAAACAAGCTATAAATCATAAAATTTTGATTATATTTTGATTGAAAATGGAAATTTTAATGATGATAAAAGCTGAATTTATCAAAATAGCTGAGCATTGATGTTCTGGTTTCTCCTCTTTGCCGTGTCTTTTGGGCCTGTGTGGCTTTTGGCTATGTTCCGTGGTCCTGGAGGCATACCTAAACCTGGGTGTAATTCTTATACCGAGTCTAAGTCCTATCGTCCGATCAGTCTGATGTCCTTTCTATTGAAGACATTGGAGAGGTTGGTGGATAGGTTTATTAGGCATGGGGCCTTGGTCAGGATCCCACTTTGTTGCAGTCAATTTGCCTATCAATCTGTCAAATCGACCGAGCATGCTCTTCATGAGGTTGTTTCGCTCATTGAGAGGGCAATTGGGTACAAGGAGATTGCCCTTGGTGCTTTCCTTGATATTCAAGGGGCTTTTGACTCTACTTCTTTTGAGCAAATTAGCCTTGCTGCTTCCAGACATGGAGTCAGTTTAACGATTATTCGTTGGATTGGCTCCATGCTGAGGCATAGGGTTGTTTTTAGCAAATGAGTTGTTCGGTTGTTTTTCCTATGAGGAGGAAGTTATGATTCTCACTGACGCGATGTCTGCAGGGGGTGTTGTCTCCCCTTCTTTGGAACCTTGTGGTTGAATGAGCTATTGACTTTACTTAATGGGAAGGGCTTCTTCACTGTTGGATCTCGAGTTATTGGCTTTACTCAATGGGAAGGGTTTCTTCACTGTTGGATATCCTGATGACATAGCCATCATTGTAGTAGGGAAATTTCCTAGGACTGTTTCTGAAGTCTTTCAGACAGCTCTCAATACAGTTTCTTACTGGTGTAATAGGATTGGATTGTCTGTTAATCTGGCTAAGACTGTTATCATGCCTTTTACTCGGAGAAGACAGTTGGTAGCTTTATCTGAGCTGACCTTCTTCGGTAAAAGGTTGCAGTTTTCTACCCAGGTCAAATACCTTGAAGTTCTGCTTGACAAGGGTTTGACTTGGAAGCTACACGTTGAGTTTGTTGTGGGGAAAGCCTGTAGGGCTCTTTGGGCTTGCAGGATATTTTGGATAAAACTTGGGGTCTTAGGCCATGGCTGTTGTTTTGGATTTATATGGTTTGAGACCTATTCTTACTTATGCTGCCATTGTTTGGTGACAGACTTGTCAGGCCGAACTTGGAAAGATTCAAAGGCTGGCCTGTTTGGCATGGCTGAACTTGGAAAGATTCAAAGGCTGGCCTGTTTGGGCATTACTGGAGCTATGAAGACTGCTCCTACTGCCACTCTCGAGGCCTCTTGTGCATTCCTCCTCTGCATCTGTTTGTTGAGGCGAGTGCACGGGGTGTGCATTCCTCCTCTGCATTTGTTTGTTGAGGCGAGTGCCCGGGAGGACTATTGTAGGCTTCATTCTTCTGGGCAAGGGATTTCTTGGACCCATAAGATGGAGCATGTCTTTTGAGTGGGACAGGATATACTATAACATTCTTGGGATGGCTAAGGATTACATAGTACCTAGATTTAACTTCTTCTGGCCCTTCACTGTTGTTTTTCCTAGTTTGGAGTGCTGGGGAAGGGGATTTGGGTGCAGTGTCAAGAATGGTTTGGTCTGGTTTATGGATGGTTCTAAAACCACTACTGGTGTTGGGGCGGGGATTTACTGCAAAGGGACGCGGATGTTTTATTCCTACTCCCTTGGATGGTTTGCCATTGTCTTTCAGGCAGAAATTTTTGCTATTTCTGTTGTGTTAGAATTAATCTTGATAGGGATTATACTGGTAAGCATATTTTTATCCTATCTGACAGTCAGGCTGCTCTTAAAGTACTTGACAGTTCCCGATTTGTTTCAAAACTAGTTTGGGAATTCCATCTTCTCATTGAGGAACTGGCCACCAAGAACAGAATGCAACTGGTTTGGGTGCCGGGGCACAAGAGGATTGCGGGCAATGAGGTTGCTAATAGGCTCGCCGAGGGAAGGGGCTTCTCGCCCCTTTTTTGGACCTGAGCCTGTCCTGGGCATCAGTTTGGTTGTCTTTGGGCAGGTTGTCAGGGACTGGCTGGCGGCCCAGCATTACACTCTCTGGAGGTTTATCTCTTGTCTTAGGCAAGTGAAGGCTCTCATTTTGGGTTGCTCTGTTCAGCGAACCAAAAGAGTTGCTTTCTCTGAATAACTATGAAGTTAGGATTGTTACAAGGCAAAGAGTTGCTTTCTCTGAACAAAAATGAAGTTAGGATTGTAACAGGGATGCTTTCTCTGAATAAACTTGAGGTTAGGATTGTTACAGGGCTTCTTATAGGGCACTGTCATCTTAGAAGACATGTTCACCTGATTGGGCTAGTTGATAGAAGATTGAATTGTTTAGGAGACATCTTCACTTGATTGGGCTTGTTGATAGTCCAATGTGTATTTGGAAGACATCTTCACTTGATTGGGCTTGCTGATAGCCCCATGTGTAGTCTTAGGAGACATCTTCACTTGATTGGGCTTGCTAATAGTCCCCTGTCATCTTAGGAGACATCTTCACTTGATTGGGCTTGCTGATAGTCCGATGTGTAGAAGATGTCAGATGTGTAGATGAGATGAGATGAGGAGGTCACATTTTATGTGAATGTGTGGCCCTTTCGTGGCTTAGGCGTGATCTTCATTTTATGTGAATGTGTGGCCCTTTCGTGGCTTAGGCGTGATCTCTTTGGGTGTAGAAGATGTAAGTATGAGGAGGAAACTCCTCTTCACATTTTGTGTGTAAATGTGTGGCCCTTTCGTGGCTTAGGCATGATCTCTTGGGGATGTATTTTCTTGCTCCTGAGGATCTTGCTACTGTCCAATTGAGGAAAATACTGTCGTTTATTTTAAAGATGGGTCGTCGTCTTGGATGATTTGATTGGGGGGGTGCACAATAGACCATTATTGGTTGCGGTGCTTGGGCTGGGTAGGTACCTCCCTTTTCTACTACTACTATCAAAATAGCTCCTTCACAATACAAGAAAAAGTCAATCGGTATTTGAATCTGTTTCTTCTATATTTTTATATAAAATTTTATAAACTTAATTAGTAAATTAAGTCATATTTTCTGATGCTTTTCAGTTGTCACTAACAATATAGCATTTTTATGATGAATATTAAGTAAGTAAAGTTAATACTTGTGATTTTCATGAATATGATAAAATAGTCTAATAAACCTTTCTGACTCAAATATTCTTAATTTTTATTAAATATAACAAAAACAATAATAGAATAATATATACAGATAGTTCTTGACTTACAATGAGGTTTGATTTGAACTCTGCTGTCGGAAGTTGGAAATGCCTAAAATTTATAAATTGCCCACTATCAGTATTTATTATTACATTACACTTCTTCAAAAATAAAATGCAAAAACCAAAAACAAAAACAGAATGCATTTTGTATATCAGACCACTCATCAGGAGCTTGAATCCTTTTGTCAGTTGCATTGATCAATCACAAAATTTATTGATAACATTGTGAGGAATTTAACTCTGACCTGTCCTATTTTATTTTATTATGCACTTTATTATTTAGCGTTATTTTCTTAATATTTTATTATGCACTTTATTATTTATCATTATTTTCTTATTATCTAATGTATTATATTTTAGTTTATGAATTAACTTACTTCCATCTTCTCCATCATAGTTAGCAGTCACGTATTACGGAATCGGAAACCGTCCTCCAGAAGAGCTGTCCCGGGTAATGACGTTATTACCCGGGACAGGTAATGACGTAATCGACAGGTAATCTAAGTATGTTTACCATTGATCCAATATGAGAAAATAAGAATGATCCGTATTGATGTTTTGTTCAATATATAAATCAGTTGTAAAGAGAATGACATGAATGAATTACTCTGTAAGCTAATAAATTTAAACTTGTTACGTGTAGTTATGTAAATGAAGCAACATGGAACTGTAAGTCACTTGAGATAAAATCCTATGCAACCAGCGACACAGAGAGGTGTTGTACCAACATAAAGTTGGCTAAGTGACATTGAAATTCTTGTAAAGATTGACGATTGTTTGAAGTTTGTATTGGTGGTGGAGATAGTAGAATTAAGTAGCATTTAAGGTTTTTCTTGTGAATAACTTGATTTTTGGATATTTGAATTGGATTAAATAAGTTTTGTTAAATAATTTCATTTAAATAAAGCTTTAACACTTTTGTAAGTGTTTTTAAGTCTAATAAATTTATATTTTATTATTTAACTTGTTTTGAGAATTTCTTTAATTTATTAGCATAAGTTTCTAACATTGTTTTATTCGTTCTAGTCCTAACACTTAATCAGTACTTTTAGTTGTATGTTCCGATTTCCGGTTTTGCTTTGCCGGTTGAACGTTAATTGTTGTGAAGTTAATTACTTTTAAGTTAGAAGTTAGTTAAGACCTGAGCTCAGGCCGATCTCTGGAATTTGCAGAGTTGTTAGCCGTTAGCTTTAGTTTATAATTATTGTTATTGATCTTCATTAAAATCCGCGACTTTGCAACATCACTATCATAAATACAAGTGATTGTAAGTTGAGACTGTTATAAGTTGAGGACTACTTATACTTCCATAATAGCAAATTCCATTATAAGTGAAATTAATGAAATGTTCTCTAACCACAGGAAAAAAGGGAATTTTCAACCAGCAGCAATTTTAATTAGAAAAGTACTAGATTATAAGATATCAAATTTTAGAAAGTTCCAGATCACATTTATTATATTACAGTTCTAAATTTCGAGCCAAATCAAGTTTTATATTTAAAACTTGATTTATTTTAAAACAACTCTGTTGTTTTATTTTGAAACTCTACTTGATTGAAGTTTTGAAGAATTTGCACTGCTCTATATGATGTATAAAAATATAAAGAGATATTTTTATAGATACAGGTCAACTTTGGTTTATGAAACCATGAATTTATGAGCAAATATAATTTGTACCAAAAATTTGATTTACAAACTTTACCTTATGAGAAATTTATAATGAGCAAATGTTTTAAAAATGGATTAAAGCACACCTTTTTAAAGTGGATGAAGATAACTGGTACTAATATCATCTGTTCTGTTTTGTTTTGTTCACATAGACCAGGCATGTCAAACTCATTTTAATTCAAGGGCCATTTAATGAGCCTATAAGATTGTCATGGGCCACATCATATTTAAATTTTTTTAAATTACATTTTAGAGTAAAGATTCAGAAATATAGATAGGATAATAAAAACATTGTGTAATCAAATGAACATATTGCAAAAATATATACCGTATTTTATGGACTCTAAGACGCACCTTCATTTTTAAGCAATTTAAAAAAAAAATAACATTTTTACCATTTTTATTATTAGATTGCAAAGCCAGACTAAAAAAAAATTCTTAGTTTATAAAACCGAACTGACCTTTAAAATCCCTGAAAATCGTTATCTGAACTTTCTTCTTCTTCCTCTTCGTCGTCATTGTTGTCCTCTTCATATATAAGATGGTCTTCACTACCATTGAGCGCGTTACTTATGCCGCACGTCTTGAAAGATTTAACAATAGTTGCCAGATAGAGATAGGTTTCCCGTGGCATCGAATATATGGCCATTTTTAAGACTGGCAGGAATTTTAAATCAAACACTGGATATTTTTTATTAATTTCGAGTATAAGACTCATCTGAATTTTTGAGGCAATTTTTCGAAGAAAAAAGTGCGTCTTATAGTCCGTAAAATATGGTTACTACATAATTGCTTTTAATTATGCATGTTTTTTAATTTAATTCCACTACATAATTGCTTTTAATTATGCATGTTTTTTAAATTTAATTCCTCACTATCAATTTTGAATTTTTTTTCTGGGATGATTTGATTGGGGTGCACAATAGACCAACGTTGGTCGCGGTGCTTGGGTTGAAACATGCCCCTCCCTATTCTACTACTACTACTACAACTACACAGTTAATTATAATATTATGACAATATTTTAAGATGGAGAAGTTACACCAAAATATCTTTGCTTTATAACTGGAATTTTTTATTCAAATCTTTGAAATAAGATTTCTAATTGATCCAATATTTAATTATGAAATATATTACAAAATATATTTCATAATCAAATATTACTGTGATTCAGTTTTTCTGAATGCCATCTAATAGGAGTTTTAGAATTATGAACTTTTCCAAAATTTATGCAGGGGAGAGACCAAGAAATTCTTATCCTTATTATGATGCAAATGTGCTAGGGATCTGAAATTTGGTTTTCTAAAGCTCTTCTTTCTCCACATATACACCTCATTATTCCATACATTTCTCACACTTGTGAGAAATGTATGGCCTGAGGAGCCATACATCAGCTGTTTAATCCCATTTTTGTAGAATTTGATATATTTAGAATAAAACTAGCTTTCTACAGCAATGATGACCTTCTCATCATCAAAGAAATGTCTTCCCTGGAAATGTTTTTTCATATTTTGAAACAGGAAGAAATCTGAAGGTGTCAGATTGGAAAAATACAGAGATGGAGCAAGGTTTCATAGACATATTTGCATAGAAAAGTGACTGTTTCTGCAGCTCACTGTGCAATGTATTGTCAACTAGCAGCAACACATCTTTTGACAGCAAACCATCTATTTTTTTCTTGATATTGTTCTGTAACTTTCGTAGCAAATTCCTGTAGTATGCCGTTGTTGTTGTCAACCTTTTTTGTAAATATCTGTCAATATGACCCTTTGTTGTCCCAAAATACAGACAACATGACCTTGCTGGATGGCCTTTTCTTGGATCATTCTGTAGGCTGGTGCAGTCACATTTGAATTCCCATTTCCATCATCATTTCACAGTCTCATATGATGAATATTCCTTGCCATATTCATTTGACATCTCTTCATAAATTGTTTGTGCAGTTTTTCCCTTGAAGATGAAGAAACCATATCACTGCTCAATATTCAATTTTGTCCAGTATGACATCTTCTATGCTTCTAACTCCAGTTAAATTGTCCTCTCAAAACAAAAAAGGCATGTGTATTAGTAAGACAATAATCTATCATTGTTTACAGTTACAGATCTATAGCACAAATACATGGTGAATTGTAAGAACTTTTTGGCTTCCCCTCATACAAATTATGTTCATAACTTGAAGAACATCTGTATATATTTTTATCATTATTACAAAATTTTAATAATAAAAATGTTTAATAATAAATAAAATAAGCTTGTATCTAGGATTTACTATTGAAGAATAAAGAAAAATTTCTAAAATTATGTTATTCCTAAAGTTTCTGCTGTAGGAGTCAATGAATATAGGATCACTGATATATTAACTGAATGTCTCAAAAATTCATGGGAATTTGAAAAGGAAATTTATTCATTTTTGGTTTTGCTTAATTTTTATTGTTTAATTCATACAAACTTTCCTTAAAAATGGAGATGAATTTAGTCATTTTTAGACTGGCCTATCTTTAATATTTTTTAAAATAAAGGAACAAAATCAATTTAAAAATTAAAATTTAAATCTATATTATCTAATGAAATTATATTCCTAGTGATGATAATCATTTTCATGGGATATTCTGTGATTTGAATTAAATATTTATGCTAATAAAATTAATCAACTGGTTCAGCAAATCTGTTTAGGTCAATCCTTTTTTTTAAACTAGTATTCTAACTGAATGAGTTTCTTAATTTTAAATTAATTTTAAACTTCTTAATTTCTAAAATAAAATGAAAATAATTATGAACAGATTAAACTAAAAAAAAAAAAATCTATATTATTTAAAATTAAATTTAAAAATTTTAAGTTTAAAGTTATTATTATCTGTTGAGTTTTGATCAAGTAAAATAATTTGATCTTAGTACAGATAATATCAGAACTTTTAAAATTTTATTTTTAGTTGGAATAATATTTTTCATGGAATGTTCTCTTTAGAGAATTCTTAACAATATGCTTTATTGAATATTTGAAAACCAAATTACTATGTATCTAAAGATCTGATTAAAAATATTTGTATTTGAATTTAATAAAAGTTAGTTTTAACTATAACTTTCATATTTGAAAATATATAAGATTAATTTAATAATTAATGCTTTTTAATTAAAATTAATTAATTAATATTAGAATTAACTATAGTAAAAAATATATATTTATGCCAGCATACATGAAGAAGTTGCATATCATTACAATCAGTTTTTTCAGGTATCAGAATTTCCAACATTTCTCTAAAAACTTGTATATTACCATTTATTAATTCTAACTCACGTTTCAAATTTAATAGTTCTTCAGCAGACAAAATAACTTTGCTGTATTTATCAGATGAAGGTGATTCTAATATTTCTGATGATTCCTGAAAGTGATCACTAAAATGTATTTTATCAAAATAATATAAAAACATACAGTTATTTAAATAGTGTATTATATTATTGGTCATTATTTCAATTTAAAATTTAATTAACTTAATTAGGAATTTTAATTTACAATATACAGTCATATCTTGTTATTGTGGTAGTTATGTTATAGACCACCACTGTAAAGTAAATCATAGCCTTTCTTCATTTACTATAAAATCTAAAAACATATTTACGATATTATTCATTAAGTGCCCAATAACACTAGGCTTAAAAACTCAGCCAGATGGCTGCATTTTAATGCATTCACATATCACCTTGGAGGATCCAGGTTCAATTCCAAGTCTCACATCTTCATTTTTCAGGATGATTCTGGCCCAGCCCATTTATATGTTAATTTATGTTTTATATATCTATTCTAAGTATTATTTTGCAGATAATTTTCATTTTAAAATATAAAATAAAACTATGAAATATAATTGAGAAGTGCTGCATTAGCAAAGTGCTGTAAAGGGAAGTATGTCTATAAATGTTTTTAACTTACAACAATTTGAGCTTACAATGGCAATTATTTATGATGACAATTCTTAAATAATTGCTATTGATAGTTGTTATCAATGGTTTTGTAAAAAATGATTATCAGTCATCTGAATAGTCATATGGAAATGTGCTGTGTTTCCATCTGGAGAATAAGTGTTCAATTTCAATTGCAGGTCCTATATATTCAGATTTTTCCAGGAGTCATAGCCTGGATCATTGAATCCAATCTTTCACCTGACAGCTGATCTACCACATGTGTTGGCTGATGGTCATATTACAAGCATTAGCTTGCCACTGTGAACAACCATGTTCAATTCTAAATTTTTTAAGAATGGAACAGGTTAGCCTTGGCCTTTTGAACCCCATCACTCATCTGACATCTGACTGTATCATGTATGTGAGCAGTTTATCTCTTTGCGAGAACTGGAATGTCCCACTGATAACTATCCAATAGAACAGAAACCAGTACTAAATCTCATTAATAAATATAATGACAATCACATTGCTTATAATGCTTCTTCAGTTGGCTGTTTCAGATATTTGCAGATATTTCAGGAAACATTCTTGAATTGAAATATTCAAAAATGTTTCCTGAAATCACTTCGTAGAGTAATTCATTTTAAAAATAATGTATGTATAAAAAAGTTCTCCAACTGAATATTTAATAGGGAGTTGAAAATAGCTTATTTAGTGAATGAGCTTAACAATCTTTTTAGCCTTGTGTGTCCAGAGAGTCAATAAATAGTCAGTCCAACATTGCAATAAGGACAAATTATTTTTTTAAACTTTTCCATTACAGATAAAAATGAATATATGATATAGTTGCCCCTCTTTAGTTTATCAAAAATGAACTGAATATGGTAGTAATGTAAATTGCATTGGAGATTCTAGAGCTGTGATTCCCAATATGGGTTACATGCTTCACAGAAGAACAATTTGAGAATGAGTTATTAATAGTAAATTTTTTGCATTCTTATGGTTCTAGGAGCCCCATATATAGTATATAAATATGTATTGTGACATACACATTTTTAAAATTAAAATCAGAATATATTTGAAAAAGTTTTGAAGCTTTATTTGCTGTTTCTTCATATCACTACATATTATTATTAGTGATTTCTTCTTCAATACTTCAATTGTCCTTTCATTCTTTTATTTTTCTCTTTTATGGATGCCATGTTCTTTGGAAGCTTGTTTAGACCAAGTTAATGGTCTTTTTAGGCTTCCTCCACATGAATAAGACTTCACTTTTTGAATAATAAAAATCATATGTCATGGAGGGCACCAAGATTTTAGAAATTCTTAGATGGATTATGGCCAAAAAAAAGGTTGGGAATCACTGCCCTACAAGGTTGAGATTTCTAATTGTAATAGGAAGGATGTCCTGCATTGGGTTGATTTAAATTTAATCATGATGATGATGTTTGCTGTAAAACTGTGTGTATGTGTGTGAATTTGCTGAAACTGAAGTTCAGAAACTTCAGTAACAATTAGAAATTGTTAATTCTTTAGACTTCCAATGCAATTTATATTATCACTATATATTCAATCCATTTTTGATAAATTGAAGTGCAACTAAGACTAAAATGCATTTTTATCTGTAATGGAAAAGGCTATAAATTAGAGTAAAGAAGCAAGCTTAAGCACTAAGCAGAAATAACACCTTTATTTCACAAAGGAAACCTTGCTTCTTTACTCTGATTAGTTGCAGAATGTCTATGGCTATAAATTAATTTGCCCCTATTGCAATGTTGCTCTGGCTATTTATTGACTTTCCAGATATACTTGACTGAAAAGACAGTTAGGTTCATTTACTAAATAGAACCATTCTCAATTCCCTACTATTCCTATAGTGTTTCACATATACATCCTATTAATATGTTATAAAAAAAATTTAAGTGATTCATATTTATCCCTATCTATAGTTCATGAAAGTAATAAAAAAGTTAGACTCAATAATTTTTGCTAGTGTATCATCATCAAGACATTACACTCTTCTAAATAATTTCTAAACAAATCATATTCTAGCATTTAAATAAATCCTGCTACAATTTTATTTTTCATCATAGTTTCATCTAATTTTGATAATTTTTCATTATTAGACAATTATCTGTATAGAAATGAAAAATCAAACATAAATTAATAAAATGAATGGATGTACTATACCAGAAAAATGTATCTGTAAATAACTGCAAAGAGGGCTACAAAAATGCAATTGTGGTGTCTAAAAGCTACAATACATCAGAGTACCCTTAAGGTCATCACTGACCTTAAGGGTGAGTGAATCATGCAGTTTGATTTATCATAGTGGTGGCCTAGAGCTGCTGCTTAATTGGGTGCTGCTACACAAAGCTATCCAGTTTTGTAAAAGGCCTATAACAAAAAATTATAGGGGGACTAAAGAGAAAAATAAATAAGCTTTTCTACAAAAATGCATACATAATGCAATAAGTAATATTCAATTACTTCTTTTTTCCGTAACATTGACTAACATTCTGTTGGACACATCCATAAATCTTTTAGTAATTCAAAACTTATTCTATAACTTTGTGATACTATCTTATTCAACAATTATCTTATAAAAATAAATATACAGGTGTTTATACTATGAGAGTTTTGACCACAGACCAATTTACAGCAATGACTCTTGAAGATCAAGTTAGATAACCAAAGAACTAATGACAATTGCTCAATTTTCCATGAACTATTTTATTTTGTTTAACTGAATAATCTTTTTATATTTTATATAATATTTTAAGAATTAATCAAAATAACAGCATCATTTAAATTGTAAAAACTAACAAAAAAACAATCAGAGAAAAAATTAATTAATTTTTGAATGATCTTTTAATTTTTGAATTTTTGATCTTGAAAGAAGGAATGAAATTTTATAAATAATTTTGCAAATATTAAAGCTAGAAAAGTTAATTGTTATGGATTTAGGTAAGAAAATAATGGAAACACTTATACATTGAGTACAAATTACTTTAATATACAATTAAAAGTGGCACAGAACTGCATCTAACAATGGCTATCAAAAGACTAATAACATGGAGAGAGAAGACAAAAAAAAAGTCGGGGAATGGAGTTTGTTTATTTTAACTATGCTGCCTCCAATCGGGATAGATCGTGGGGTAGATATGTATAGGCAAGCAAATTTATAGCGAATTCCAACAGGGTAATAATAATAATAATAATAATAATATCTGAAATAATTATTAAGTGTGAATAACATAAGCAATATATTTTTAAATCTTTAGAACATTGAAAACTGAAAGATATCTATCACAGAACTTCTCATGGCTATTTTTGTTATACAACATAACAACTTTTCCACAATCCAACATATTTTTTATATTGTTACCACAGAAGCAACTTATATTATAGGGCTGCCACTTTGATAGTCATCTAGGGTCGCCAAGGACATAACGTCAATGCTGGATACATAACAATAAACACAGTCATTGTCATTACTATCAACTATTAAACTAATATGAACTGTCATTCAATAAAATAAAACCTTAAAAACAAATGTGATCACTATGATTAGAAAATATTATATTGGTTTTCTGTTGTAATTTCAATTTATTCAAATAAATACAATAGAATCCCAATTATCCATGGTAATATGTACTGAGGGTACCTCAAATAATCAAAAATAAAAGTTCAGATAATATGAAAATAATATGGAAGTTTGATAAATTATTATTAAATAAACTAGATTTGAATATGTTAACGTGATGATGTATAGACTATTTTTGGATTAGATTTGCTTTTTCAATCTAATGACTTTTATTGTATAATATAAAAGTGAGTTATTATTCACTTCATATTGAGTTTTTTTTATTTTTGTAATAAAAGAAATTGTAAATAAAATTTAAATTGTTTTATTGTATAATTTAAATAATTTCTTGTTTTATTTACAATTGTTTTATTATTAAAATTACAAAAATAAAGAAAAATTCAACATGATATGAATAATAATTCACTTCAAATAATATGGAATCTTGATTAAACAAGACTTGGTCAATCAGGACTCTACTGTACCAGTATTTATAATAAAAAATCTTACAATATTTAATCCTTGTTTTTCTATTTGGGAATCATCATGTCTAGGAAATTCAATATTTTTTGCTTTTAATTCATTATAAATTAAGACAACATCTTGAAGATCTATATTTTCTTTAAAAGTAGCAGCCCATATCTAAATTAATAGAAAAATAAAAAGATATATAAAAATTTATAAACTTCATATTAGAATAAATTAAAAATATTTATTATAGATATAAGTGGAGAATGTTTACATAAACTAATTTTATATAAAAAATAAAAATTTCTTAACTAAAATTCCCCAGGGCCTCTCTCTCACTCATTTATGTCATTGTGGATTCTTCAGGACAGGTCAGGCACAGGTTTGAGCCTTAAATGCCTTAGTCAGGATTTCTGACACCAGTTGGGTTTGTGTGTGTCCCAACAACACAGTTAATTCTGGCCGAATAAATGTGGTTGTGGCGTGAGTAAGGACGTGGCAGGAGAACCAGTAGACACAATAAGTCACATAATGCAAATTAACATTAATAATAAACATTTAATGAGAGAAATTCCTGTACATTATCGTATATGTTAACAGTTTAACACATTGGTGGGAAGGATAAATACCTTTTCGTTGAAAACTTGATGTTTATAAGACAATCAGTGGTCTATCAGTACCGGATGCATTTGTCTACAACAAGGGAGGCAACAAAGAATAACTTCAAGAGAAAATTGAGAGAGTTCTCGATGGAGACTGACGATGAATATGGATGGACAAACAAGGAGGTGAACTTGACAGCGAAGGGACAGACGGACTTGGAAAACAGTGTCATCGGACAGGACGAACAGGAAGACGAAGATGAAGATGATGATCATGGATAACCAGGAAAAAGACCAGGGAAAGACTTCAATCCTTTCAGTGAATCTTTATATCATTGACCATCTCCTCCCCTCATTGGTCTAAAGGCAGGCAATCTGGGCTTCAAGGTGACCGTTCTTGGCCCTGTTTCTCTCTTGGATCTTATCCAGACCTGATAATCTGGGTCATAAATTTGTAATTGTCACTCGAATAAAGATTATTTTCGATGTGATTTCCAGCGCAGTCCCCTTATCTTTGTATTTTAAGATAACTATGATTATTCTTGTTCTTAATCATCATCTTTCATACATGATGTTTTTCACTACTAATATTGATAAGTGCTACAAATTGCTTTGTCTTTGTCTTTCATCGAATTGTGTGACCCTCTTTTGTCTGATAATGTGACTCTCACCTCACCATTATTTTTTGTTACACATATTTTTTAATTTCCAAATAAATCTTCAAACAATTGGTTATAAATGTCTTAGAACTAAATATATCTTATACTGTATTTTATAACAAATGTATCTCCAAATATGTTACATTACAGCTTTTATTTTTTGAACAATTAAAACAAGCATTTTATATTTTATAAAGGGAAAATCTCTATGATTAATATTTTATGTTTTTAATCATAAAAACATAAAATGTTATGCTGTAAAAATGGCTAAAGTTTTACGTTTTTAATTATAAAAACGTAAATCTTTAACCATTTTTACAGCATGACATCACATTTGCATAATTCCCTTCCTTTATATCATTTATCAATATAAATCTACTACATCCTCCCCTCCCTAACAGTTTGACATAGTTTATAGATGCTCCCATATATTCTTACTGTTACATATGTAAAAAGTATATGCTAAATGGTTAATTAAAAAATAAAATATCATAAAATTTAATGCTGTATAAGCATTTTTAGACCACCTGTAATTTAATTTTCTATTTTAGAAAATTTGAGACCCTCTGCTACAATATATTTAAGATATTATTTGCTATTTTAGATCATATTTCAAAATTTGCAAGGAAAAGATTTATTAATATCTAACAAAAACAAACACTTTTTATTAATATCTGACTATTACATTACAGATTACTTTAATTTTAATGAATGAAACTGAAAATCATTATAGTGGAAGTAAGAAAAATAAATTTTATAATCTCTTTAATATAAAACATTAGATAAATCTAATAAATCTGAACATGATTCATATTTTTTGAAATTATTTAGATTTTATGAGAAAATTCGGTTTTTGTTTAATTTTTAATAAATGCTAATTTTTAACAATTATTAACAAACTGCTAATAATACATAGTATTTTTATTTGATACTTTTAATAAGCCAAATATTAGTTACATTTTGAAAGGAAAGTCAAATATATAATTATTTGATTATAGATTTCAAATATGAAAAAGAAACATTTAAAAGAAATTAAGAAATTTAAACAGAATTAATGCATAGAAATGACAAAGAAATTCAGAAATGAATGAATCACTTTTGGAAGATTTTGAGATTGGACTATATATTAAGAAAAAAGTCATTCCTAAAGCTTTTCTGTACTATACTGCAGATATTTCTGAACAATCTGATGATTCATATGATTTGTGGTTTTCAGAAAATTCTGTATTCTCAGATTTTGCATCAAAAAGTTCATGATATGCCTTTTCATTTATTCGAAATTTTAGATATTATTTATTTCATATATATTTTATTCTATATTTTAATGCATCATTTAAAATTGAGTTCCATATTATATTATAGACAAATTTAATATATTAAATTACAGAAATTCATCCTGTTATGAATACAAAAATATATATAAAATACAATATTATAAAATTTTCATCTTATTTACTGCTGTGTTTTATATTTTTCTTCTATTTAGGGCTTTTTTATATACTTTTTAGTTTATTAAGTCTTTCTTGTAATTGAATATGACTTAAAGAACATCCATGTATAAGATGAAAATATGATTTTAATCTATGGTTTTTTTTAACTTCTCATAATCTATACCTATAGTAAATATTTCATATTAAATGTAAATTTCATTGAAAATAATTAATAATAAAAATTCATAGGTTCTAAAGTCTCACATTTATTCTGAAATAATTTATTTGTTACAAGATCATCTTATTACATTTATATAAATAATTTAATCTTTTGTATTATGTTATTATTATTTTTTATATTACTTTATGTTTGACATCTGAAATTAAATTTTTCATTCTTACCAATGGTACATCTTCTTGATCATCATCATCATCAATATTTCCAAGTGGATGATCTTGATCTTCATTCTGACAGCATTCTCCATTATTAATATTGGCAGTGATTCGAAACCCTAAGAAGTTACAGTCCTCATCATCACTAAAGATGGCTGGTTCTCCATCCCATACATCTTCAATGAAGGCAGACTTGCGTAGCAGAAGGTGAGCAGGGGGTGGGTAGGGACAGTTGGCAGGCAGAAGGATAGGTGGGACATCTGCAAAACACGCAAGGTGCAAACAAAACACATGCACCACAATGCCCCAAACAAAGCCATTCCATGACAGTGCATACTTTACCAAACATGCTCACAGTGCTCCACAAAATAAAACATTAAGCAATTGGATAATTAGATATCTTATATAAATTTATTAATCCAATTCAAATGAGAAATTTATTATAAACATGCAGTAGTGACTAAGTCAACTACTGTTTTCTAATATATAAATGAAACACATGGAGCACGTCAGCACATTCAGAGCATAACCAACCTATTAATGTAAGTGGCAGTGGACAGCTAGTACCGTACCGTACAGCAGCAACCAACCCATTGCTAATAGGACATGGGACAGTCAGAACAGCCATCATGCACAGTATAGCTAAAACCAATGCCATTAATGTTGTAATATACAGTAATACCTTGTTAATCATGAGTATAAATTCCTTAAAAGTTATATATAGCAGGAAAATATAAATTAATGAAAATACAGAACTAGAAATAAATTACATTAAGCTATATATACATTTCTTTCAATTTTGAAGATGAAATAAATGATATATCATGTAAAATCAAAAAAATTAAATGATATACTATGATGGCAATATTGCAAATGAAAAAAATCTTTCCAATTTATAAGTCCACATTTTATTTGTTATATTTGATCAATTAAAAAGTTCAATTTTTTTTTAAAATCACTTATTTACATAGAATTTTTTAAATTATGTATTTCTCACTGATGACCTATTATCAGTGAGAAATACATATAAGTTATCAATATCCAAATTACAAATTTTTGTATATATACAGAATTTTATTTTTTTATTAAATTTTGAAAAAAAAAAAATTAAAATGGTATAAAAATTTAAAAAATTATGATAGCAGAATAATCTAGCCAGAAATATATTGTAAAACCATATAGTTGTTTAATATATTAGCACAATATTTTCAGATGGTGGAGCTTTCATCAAAAATTTGCATCTAAAAAAATCAATTATTTCACAGTTATATAGTTGAACCAATTAACAACATACATTATACAGCATGCATGTTCAATATTTCTGTGTTCATTAAACATGCATAATAATTCATGCATAATAGTTAATTATTTATGCAAAGTTGAAGTATTTCTTTTGTTCATTTGAACTTGAATAGAGAGTGGGAAAAGCAAATGCATCCTATGTAAATTTAAATTAGTCTGAGAAAGATTATACTGTTTTCTATTCCACAAAAGTTCTTTATAATATGATATAATCATTTGTAATCAATGCATTTCATATTAATTTTATAAGAGAATAATTGGAATGCCTGAAGGCTCCTCTAGTTACAAACTTTTGCACATACAAGTATGATATTTATTTTCAGATTGCAGAAAAATTCAAAAATTGAGAGAATTTAGAAAATTATGATAGCAGAATGGTCTAATACTAAATATAATATAAAACTACATACAAGATAGTTATTTAATATGTTACTGCAGTATTTCAAGATGGCTACATTTCCACTAAAAATCCTCTCATATAATTGGGCACTTATATTGAAATTTCTGAAATAAGAAATTTTTAATTAGTCCAATTAATAACATACTGATATATTATGCACATAGTCTATTTAATATCTTGGGTTCAATGTAACATTAAATTTTGAATAAAATATATGAATACATTAAGTTTGTAACTAGAGAAACACTTATATGTGTAATGGAAATTGAATTAGAGTTTAATGAAATTAAAGAGCAATCCAATTATCAATGATATAAAAAGATACAAATTCAGATTTTTGGAAGCCAGAAATTTTTTCAGATTCTTTTGGCAATTGTTTTTTATACAATTTTATAAAATGAAGTATTGCTAGTGTTCAACAGATACTATGCAACCATCAATTACTTGATTTTTTTATCTTAATTGCCATATATAGTAATATATAAGATGATATATATTATTTTAATGAGAAAATATTCCCTTTTCATTTGCTAAGCTAGATATTATAATCAATTTATTGTTTCAAAATTCTCAAAATGTAAATGTTATTTCACTGAATTGATAATTTGATTTAGTTATAGTTTTTATTCTTCTTATAGAATAAAGAATTTTTTATAATCACATTAATATATAAATTATTATTTTTTATATAATGCAGATTTTATTTATAAAGAGTCAATATTTGTTTTGATTTGAAGCATTGTCATTTTATCAATATATTATCATATAAAACCAATTTCTTATATGTTATTATAATTTGTCTTAAAAAGTTTTTACATAATGAGAAATAGTTTGAGAAACAGTCTTATAATGTTCTAATATTTTGATTGTTGTCAAAATGCCAAAGAATTATCATTACTTCTATAAAAACAAGAATAATATTTTCCCTTGGTTACTATTACAAAAATTACAAGCTTTCTAGATGACTGAATATTTTGAATGATTATAAAATAAAATTTTAAGTGATATTTTGTATCTACAGACAGAATTTAGATATTGTGTATATAAAATAAATGTATTTATTCATAGTTTTTAAAAAATGAATAAATGATTCTTGAGAAGTTCTCTTAAGTAATCAAGAATCAAATCTTGATTTTCTGTATTATATATGGCAGGAATGGCAAATGTATGGCATGTGTGCCCAAAATACTATGCTGACAAATTTTTTGGACACAAAACCAGGAGCTGTTTATTGTTTGAAATTTGGACTGACATGCGAGCAGTGGTTTTTTTTACAAAAAATACAAAATTAATGAGTTTGAGTTTATATCAAAACTCAAATGAGTTATAATTCAAACTAGCACTGCTCTAAAGTGGAAAAACAGACAAAATCTTAGAAGCGCTTTTGACTTTATTAAGTCATCTTCAGCTACAATTCGAACATATAAGATTTTAGAACATAAGAACGTTAAATAGAACAATTTGAAGTTTAAAATATAAAATAAAAATAAAAGTTGAAAACATAAATATTCAAAACTTACATTATAGTACAATGTTACGTATAAGTAAAATAGTAATTAAAATAATGTTAAAAACTAATACAAGTTAAAACAAGGGTGTTATATACATTAAATAAATAAAATAGATCTAATTATGAAACATTGAAGTGTGGTCACTGGATATAATTTACAGAAACCACTATGCTGGTATACTGACTGGCTGATTGTCGTTGATGTCATATGGGAAGCATCAAAATTTCAATCAGTATTCTTTACCAGAAGATAGCAATCAATTCATTTTCATGATGCCATTATTAAATTTTTATTTTTTAGAATATGATCACCATTATCTAAATATTGCCTTAAACAAATATTACTATTTAGAATGCTCCATAGATTTTTTTCTAAATGTTTCATATTGAAAAAATATTTTATTTAATTCTTCATTATAATGAATCAATTTATAGTATTTAAACCTTGTTTTTCAATTTTGGAATCATCATGTATAGGAAATTCAATATTTTTTGCTTTTAATTCATTATAAATTAAGACAATATCTTGAAGATCTATATTTTCTTTAAAAGTAGCAGCCCATATCTGTATTAAACTTAAAATTTTTCTTTTAACTTTTAGAGAAGGATTATTTTTTGCTGATGTAAGTTTTAGCAAATCTTGAATAAAATCTTTTTGCATTGCTAAAGAGTGAAATTTCTTTCCACAATTTTTTACACAAGCCTCTAATATCGTCAAAGTATATATAATAACTGAATTATTTCTTCCTGCATTTTGTTGTCAATGTTTTTTAATAGCTTTCAGTGCATCTTTTGATCCATTTTCTAAGTCCTTGACAACCACCCAAAGATATCCGAACCAATGCCCAGGACAGGCTCAGGTCCAAAAGAGGGACAAAAAGCCCCTTCCTTGGCAATTGTATTTAAATAAATTTTTATCAACATTTACTTAAGATTCATTATCAAAATTCAAAACAAGATACATTAGTTATTTTTAAAACATACCTCTATTAAACTTAAAATTTTTCTTTTAACTTCTAGAGATGGATTATTTTTTGCTGATGTAAGTTTTAGCAAATCTTGAATAAAATCTTTTTGCATTGCTAAAGAGTGAAATTTCTTTCCACAATTTTTTACACAAGCCTCTAATATCTAGAATAAAAGTATCATCAAAGTCAATAATTAATTTTTTTGTGTAAAGGAATCATAGATTTTATTGAAAACCAAAATACATTTGAACTGACAGTCCTTGGTTGGAAATTTTTCTATAAATAATAGATGTAGAATAAAGATCTGGCTCTGTAGAGTAATAGATTATAAAATATAATAAATAAAAAAATAGAACCAGCTATTATTTACAGTGGAATTTCTTACCAAGAAATGTTGCAATACTATCAGTGGCAGAACAATTTTTTGCTCCTGTGCAAAATATTATTCGGGCCCCTACCACAAAAAAAAAATTTTTATCTAGATATTTTTTATTATAAAATAACAAAAAAGAACAAAATTGCATCATTTAAGACACAATTGAAAATTATCAAAAGAAAATATATTTAAAATTCTTCCTCCTGGATTTTAAATTTTGAAAATCTCTAATCACACCTTTTATTTCTTTATTTTTGACTACTGCTCTTAATGCAGCACAGCATATTTCCATGATCAATTTCCAGTTTTCTGTAGATAAACTCTTATTTGTAGCTTTTTCAATTTTTTCCCTATTTGTGTATGATAAGGATTTTTTGATCTGTTGGTCCATTTTCCAAACCAATTTGGCATTTCTGTTTGAAAGTTTATCTGCTTAAAAAGTTTCAATGTATTTTAGAATATTTCAAAAATTTTTTAGATATGATCGAATTACATCAACATTCTGTAAGAAATCTATTTGTTATTCAAATAAGTTTTTGATATAATTATCAATTGTATATTTATACTCTTTTATAATGTTTTGTATTCTATGCAATCATATTTTTTTAAAGATATAAAATGAAATCAACTTCACTTATTCCAAAATCAACTCAACTTCAATAAAATCAATTTTGACATCATCATTAATGAAATGATTTGTGAGTTATTATAGTGTATTAATTAGAGATAAGATTGAATTA
The DNA here is from genome assembly GCA_000484575.1 of Olivierus martensii. Taxonomy (NCBI): domain Eukaryota; kingdom Metazoa; phylum Arthropoda; class Arachnida; order Scorpiones; family Buthidae; genus Olivierus; species Olivierus martensii. The sequence goes on along the minus strand of AYEL01082368.1, from coordinate 37,410 downwards.
ATTTTTATTATTAATTCTGGTTGCTTTTGATTTTTAATTTTAAAAAATTGAATTATTTTCGTTAATTTATATTAAAATAAATTTTAGTTATTTAATGTTTTATATTTAAATTTAATATTCAAGAATAGTTTAGATAAAAATTTCTTATTTTACTTAAAAATTAAAAATTGCTTTAAAAATATTGCATTAATTTCATCAAATATGAAATGTCAACATTATGCAAAAAAATGCATTATGATAATTTTTTTGTAAATAAAAAATTTTATTAACAACCACATGTTAGACAAGGGATTACTGTATATACAAAAATAAATGTAAGAACTCTACACCAAAACTACAGTATCCAAATGAGCTAGCTAGCAGAGGAATAGCATATTTTTCATTTTTTTCATGGTGCATTTAATTTTTATTGCATTATATTGTTAATTTAAAAAAAGGGTAAAGATTAGGTTAGATTAGTTTGATTAAGCTGTCATATCCTCATGGGATATTCTATATTTCATGCCAGCACTTACAGAGCCCATTACAGTATGGCCAACATCCATGATGTGGTCAACTGGATGGTTGAAGGATAGAGTTCAATGGGTAGTCCTCTCCTGAAAAACTGGAAGTGTGGGACCTGGATCAATATCACCTCTATTCAAAGCCTAATCATGGAGTTTGTGATATCATCAGCAGTAGGTCATTCATAGATATACCATATATACTCGTGTATAAGCCGAGGTTTTTTCTCAAAAAAAATTTTCTGAAGTGGGGGGATTGGCTTATACACGGGTCAAGAAATCGACTTTTTTTTTTGACTGAAGAAATTGAAGTAATAAGCAAAACCATTGAAGTAATATGGGTTATTGAACGTCTCCTGAAGCTCAGGAAAGAAATTTTACAATAATTCATTAATACAATACCAGGTAAAATTTTATCTTATCCCGAAGCGATCAAGCGCGTTGTGCCGCCAATTCCAACCTGCATCTATATACTGTAATCATATAGGTGACGCCGCGCTGTGCGATACGACGCAATGCAAAAATTTGACACTCGATCGAGAATCTTACTTAGGATTCATTTTTGATTGAAAAATGTGTTTATTTTTCATTCTTATAAATTAATATATTAATCCGTTCGCTAGAAATCCATAAATACTTATTATATTTAACTCATTGATGATTTAATTAAAATAGATTAAAAAGTAACTAAAATAATATTTAAAAGAACGAAAAAAAATAATTATTATTTAAAATCTGTACTGAAAAAATAACTTTAGTCTATCAAAAAAGTTTATTGTAAGCAAAATCAAAACTTCAAAATCGCACGCTTAACGTCTAGAAATCACATTGCATACCGATTCCGCCCGGAATTCCACACTGCATATCATCTGAGAGTCCCACTTTGCAAAAACTGCTCTGCACTTACCCCACTCCACCTTATACATTTTCAAATAAAACATCTTAATGTATTTTCAAATAAAATAAAATACTTCCCATAGTCTCCATTATGCTATTGCCAGTGTTTTGCATGGTGCTTTAACAACGACCACACCCATGTTAACAATACCCGCATTTAAGCCGCAGTAGGATTTTAAAATTGGAAAATTAGAAAAAATAAAAATGATTTTATAATAAGTATTGAAAAATTAAGAAACATTTTTATTTACTTAAATAGATACTAATATACATAATAAGCTACCGAATAAATTGTAATCAACGATCGTAATATTATGCGCATACATAGAGCGTAAAGCAAAAGCACGAACATTGGGGAGTGGGAGCTCGGGTGAAATAAGATGTTAAAACATTCGCTTTGAATTTACGCCGCACCCAAATTTAACGTCTTAAAACTCCGAATAAAAAGTGCGGCTTAAATTCGAAGTAATACGGTAATAACAATTTATGTTTAATGCGAGAGAGACTCCTTTACATTCGTATATATATCGGTCATTTAACATATCATCTGAGAGGACCTTATCGTTGAAGTCTTGACGTCGTGTTAGACAGTCGTTAGTCTATCGATGATTTTGATTTAATTTCTGGCGCAGACATACGACGTACAGGATGAGTTTGACTACGACGAGGGAGGAAACGAAGAATGACAATGATTATGGAGCCTCAGGAGGAGGTGGAAAGAGTTCTCGATGGAGACCGACGGTGAACTGTGATGGGTGAACAAGGAGTTAAACTTCGGCAGCGAAGTACGGACGAACTCGAAGGAAACAGCGTCGACGGACAGGACGAACAAGAATACGGAGACGGATTAGGAAGATCACGATCGTGGTAACTAGGAAGAAGATGGCTGTTGGAAACCAGGAGGAAGACCAGGATCCTTTGTCCAGAGGGGTTTTTATATCATTGACCGTCTCCTTTCCCATCGGTCCAAAGGAAGTCAGTCTGGGCCTCAAGATGACCCTTCTTGGCCCGGGCATTCCCTCGGATCTTATCCCGATCTGATAACCGAGGCCATAAATTCGTAATTGTCACCCGAATAAAGATTATTTTTGACGTGGTTTCCGGCGCAGTTCCCTTATCTTCGTGTTTTATGATAACTATTATTATTCTTGGTCTTAATAATCGTCTCTGTTTTTCATTAATAATATTGATAAGTACTATTAATTACTGTTTTCGTCTTTTGTCGAATCACATGACCCTCACAATTTCGTTTGTTCGATCACGTGACTCTCACATAATGCTGTCTTTTGCCTAAATTAATAACAACATAGATTAATTTATAAATCAGTTTTCAGATAAAATGATTGAACACTTGTCATTAAGCCTACCTAACCCTATTGCTTAGAAAAAATAAATGGAATCAATCCAAAGCTCTGCAGACTCGAATTCGCTCCTGAATTGATTAATTTCATTGGTTTGTAAGTATTATAAGGAAACCGAACATCTTCCACCTAGGTGAACAACTTTTTGGAACTAAACTTTTTGGTACATTCGGCGGTATAGCAAACTGACTTTGTTTTGATGGCCAGACGTATCCCATTTATTTTAGCAATTGTGATGGCCGGATCCTAATAATTAATAAAAAGATGTAGTATCCCTATATGGAGTGCTAAATCATTTTATTATTATAATTTTTTATAAATACACATTTTTGATAATATCAAATGAAGTGTGCAAAATACTACAAATTTCAAATTTTCCTAATCGTTTAATGTTTCAAGGAAGGAAAGAAACAAATTTAAAAGCCATCGAAGATGAATTGTTAAGAAAGACAATATTAGATGTACAGATAGGCCTCGATTAGTGCGAATAATGGGTTCCATGAATTTCTCGCAGTATTCGAATTCGCACTGTTCAAAGTATTAACTATTTGTATAATATGGTAATTGGTTCTTGCTTTGTGAGATTCCGGCCATTAGTCAACCACACGATGAATAACCACAATACTAATTGTTTAAGAAATATTTATTTTCATATTTTACATCGTTTTTCATCATCTAAATTAATAACTTACCAGGAATTGCGTCTCATACCATTATCAAAAATGTTCTTCCTTTTATCCATTTTGATATTTTTTAAAAGAGAAAATTCTGTACTATACTGTATGTATATCATAACAAAGCTGAATAATAGTAAATAGCTAACTCCAAAAAGCCCATTTTTCTGGTGTTTCACCCCTTCAAAGCCAAGTGACTGTTCTTGGACTGCTCTTCATCCGGTTTTACTAACCGAAAATTAACATTAATTTGTTAATTGACATATAAAAAGGGGACAGACCTTTGTTAGTAAGACTAGTCTATGCTTACAACTTGCATTAATCGAACTTTTGCTCGCACTAAGTGAAAAACGGTATCATTTTTATAAGTCGCACTAATCGAATATCGCTTTATTCGAACTCGCACTAATGGAGACCTACCTGTATTTTATGCTAAAGAAAATGTTAAATTGTGAAAAATAACAAATGGAGTGAATAAAATTTTATTTTTTTGACAAGGATTATAATAAAACAATAAGAAACTGAAACATATAATTACATTATTAATGTCGGTCGGATGGTTGCGTGGTAAAGTTGTAGCTTATCATTCTGGAGGATTCGGGTTCAAATCTGGGTTTCATACTTCCAGATTTTCAGGAAGGGTCTGGGCCCGGACCGTTAAACCCGATCTTTCAACCATCCGGTTGATCCCGTCATTGATGTTGGCCAGCCTGTGATGGTCTCTATAAGTGACCCGCCGCCAGAAACAGTATATCCCTCGTGTGATATGGCGGTTTAACCAACCCAACCACCACCAACAACTATTAATACTCAATTTATATTAATTATATCAACTTTAAACTTTAAAAAGGTGTTTTTATACATTACTGAAAAGAATTGCCTTATTCAGTTTCTGTCTCACAGATGCTGATCTTGTTATGTTTTTAGAAATTGAATTTTTCACCATTCCATACTGAACAATGAAAAGTCTCAATAACTTTTTTAATATTTTATTATTTTCATTACTCCATCTGATACAAACACAAAACCTCCCCTATTTACACAATTAAAAAATACTTGTTAGATATATAAATGTGGTCACTTTCAAATGGTGATTTTACAAGAATGTTACAACACTTATCATATGTAAGATTCCTCATCAATTTCTTAATCACATATTCTGCAATGCAAATCAGATTCTTCACCTTTTCTCGATGCTATTACTGAAGATGTTTGTGCCTCACTGCTTTCCATTTGATATTTATTGAAGTTTATGATATTTTATTCTATAAGAATAAAAAAAAAACAGAATATTAAAACTTTTCATATTACTGTATAAATGTATTTCATTGCATAATTGCAAAGTATTGTATAAATAACATTATCAGTATATTTAAATTGCAAAACAAACCTGTGTAATAAATGTAGCAATTGAGAAGTCTAATGTTGGTCTGACCAATATTCTTTTGGAACACTTCTTTATTAAATAGCTTGGAAAGTCAAATATGGAAGGGACTCTCTACAATAATTTCCTTTCTGCACTGGGTCTGACTTGAAAGCAATCTTCGATAAAATACTTGGCTGGCTGTACTTTGTTGGCTGCCAGTTTTTTCGCCTTATAGTAATAACTCGTTTAGAAAGAATTTCGGACTAAGGATACCTATTTTCATATAGACAAAATATGTCGAATTGGTATACTATCGGATTTTATCAAACTATATAGAAAATATTAATTGTAATATTTCCTCAGCTATCTAAAAGCTGTAACTTCTATCAGTTGATTTTTGCTCATTTTTTCTATCCTCTGTTTGCATACTCTTTGCTATACAATATAACGTAAATAAACAGAAATAACACACTACAAATACCAAGAAATAGTGAATTCAGCCAACAACCCAGAAACGTGCACATCCTGCAATATGGCTGCCGGTGGCTTAGTTTTTACTGATAACATACCATTAGAGCAGTCTATCCAGTTTGTATATACATCGATGATATTAACTTATCGGCCATTCTATATTGTTTGGACTTTCTGTTAATTGCTAAAAATACAATTATGGTAGTTGTTACAGAAAGAGCCAATTTAAAATTCAAATTAAGAGAAAGAATGGATATGCAGCTACCGCTCACTATATCAAAAATGTTAAGAATTTTAGAAGAAAAAGGTAAAAATGGAAAAGCTTAAGAATTTTTGAAGACAATGGTCCAAAATAAATTCCTTCAAATCCAATTGGAACAATTTTTATTAAAGAAAAAATGTATCCAATATTTAGAACTTCTCTTATCAGAATTTGGACACATTGACTGTTGTAATTTGACCAATCTTAAAAGCGGTATTAATTGGCAAAACGTGCAAAAACGTTCTGAATTCATTTTAAGATATGGTGATAAAATGGAGATATTCGATGCTGAAAAGGAAGAAAGAGAACCTTTTGATGAGATAGCATATATAAAAAAAATTATTGATGAAACAAAAATAAATGCTTGGAATGAATAAAAAATGCAACCATGCATGATGGTTATAAATATTTAATCACTTTGATACGAACAATATAGCATTCAGGAATGTCAAGAAAATAATGGATTTGCATTATGCTTGCCAAGACCTATGATGCACGGAAAGAATTTTTCAGACGAATAAGTTTTAGATATCAGAAAAAATGCAGCTGAGCCAAGAAACTTTGAAAGCAATACTACAAGTGCAATTTTTTCCAATTTCTGTGAAGAATTTTATAGTATATTTCAAGTAATGAAGATTTATTAAAAATTTCATTTTACGGAAAAATACATATAAATAATATAATTATTTATTTACTATTATTCATTATATTGATTGTTATATCTACATAGTCATTTTTTTGATATTTTGTATTGAGACTGTTATTTTCTATGTAGTTAATTTTTTATTATGAAAAAAGGACAATTTTAATTTTTTTAATCAATTTATCAAAAGTATGTTTTTTTGTAATTTTACATTAATAAACGCATAACAAGACACATCTAACATATTTTAATGACGGACAACTAAATAAACTAAGAAAATGATTTCCTCGGAATATGTTAAGCGTTTTTTGTTTTTGTTTTTTATATTTATTTCGGCACGTGCCGCATTTCAACATAAAGCATCTAATCACTTTATCAAAAGTGATATTTCCGTCTTCTTTGTTATTAGTTTAGAGATTATGACATAACATGTAACTATTTTTTAAGGGAACAGTCTTAATAGTATACAGACTATAAGTTAGTTCATCGAAAAATAACTTTCCGAGATGAAAAAATTTGATACATTCCGCCATCTGTCGACTATTATTAAAGTTTGTCAATTGCTGGATTATTTGATATTTTTGGAATACTTATTTTAAATAATTATTTAATAGCCCAATTGTTTAAGACATAAGTTTTGGTCTTCGGAAAAGACTGCCAAGTTTAGTAGTTATACTTTTTTCCAATTAGGAGAGCTCAAAAAATAAATAATCAAACATACAAACAATTCAAAATAAACATAAGATTTGTTATCTATTTTAAGTAAAAATTAAACCGAAGTCTTTACTTGAATTCCAAATATCATGATACTGTAGTTCGTGTTTTCAATGTAATATTAATAGAAAAATTAATGCACAAATTTTAAACATCTAAAATTCAAAATTGCATAAAAAAATAAATCTTTATATACTGTATAAACTTTTTGTAATCCATTTACCAAACTATGCAGAATGTAACTTGAAAAAATTAGATTAAGTTACTATGCTAAATTTCTTTTCCGGTGTATGTTTTGGCTGAATATATTCTTGTTAATCACAGTTCACAATAAACATACTATTAACTACAGTATATCTATAAAAAATGTATCATGATACTTATAGATATAAAAAATACATCATACAAAATGTATCATATAAAAATAGAAATAAATATACATTATACAGTACTATAACTGATTTCATATATATATATGAGTGATGACGAAAGGTTACAATCTTGGGAACCTATAGTAGAGGGCTGTCTGAGTAAAAAAGCCGTATAAACATAGGTTTAGTTTTGGAGTTATAACTAATTTACTTGTTAAAAGACTACCGAGAAGCTGATCTATATTGGATTGTATTCGGCCATCCCCTCACATGATAATTTAAAAGGTTTGGATCCAGAGACCTAAACTCTATTTAGTTTATTGTTTATAGATATGAATAAAAGTGATGATATATGAGGGAAAGATGAAAACACAACAAGCATTGCTCGAACGCATTTTGGATGCAGAATCACTCATTAAGGACAAACAAAACAAATTAAATCAAGCTACTCGGGGTATTTATAGTGGCGTAGCTACCTATTCAACGCCCTGGAGAAAGTAAAATTTGTGCGCTCCCTTGTCTCTCAGCAAAGTTCTGGTAAAATTGTTTTGAGATTTAAGAAACATATATGTACTTATTTCGATTTAAAACCTTACTTAATAATAATTTATTTGAAATTCAAGGCATTTTAAAAATAAAATATTCAATGTAATAAATACAAATATAATTATAAAATAATGTATAATTCTTTAATACATAATTTTCTACATATTAACATTTAGTATACAAAGCTGAGATGAAGCGCTAAATACTAATGCTTACTTTAAAAAATTTACCTTTATTCCTCGCTGATGTGAACATGCCCTCCTAGGATTCCGTGGATAAAAGTAGCTTCTCTGCTGTAAAACACAGCTTGTAATACTCTACGTATTACAAATTGTGTTTTACAGCAGACCGAGTGCTCTGAAAATTCACATTCTTTTTAGCAATCATCATACATTTTTAAAGGTTCAGGTGTATAAAATATGAAATTTATAATGTATATTTTCTGAAATCAAAATTATAAGTCAAGTGCATATTAAAATATTTAGGTGCTTATAGTTTTATTTATATAAAAGTATTTTTTCATTTTTAGTATATTTTATAGAAAATCAAAAAATGTATACAAATATTTTTATAATCTTTATTTCGTCCTTTATAATTTTGCGCTCTTATGATTCGTGCGCCTGGAGCAGTTTGCTCCAACTGCTCCACGGTAGCTATGCCTCTGGTTATTCATAGATGAACTGCGTTATGTAATCCAGCAGAAGGTAATATTTTTGAAAATTTATTATAAACGTGTAATATTAATTTAAGAATAAGCACTATCAAATACAGATCTGTTCTCCAAATTGTTCTTTTACAATTAAACCGGTTATTAACTCTGAAACCGCTCAAAATCGGACCTATATTTATAAGTTTTTTGACTCAAGCACACTTCTGTTATAGATCCCCATAATTGTCTCTTTCGTCACCACTCATTTTATATATATATGAATATTTCTTCTCAATATAATTTTCCTATTATACTATATAAAACACTGTTTTCATGTTTTTGCTAGAGAACAGAGTTAAAAGCAAACTCATAAAAACAGTCTTTTTATGAAGGCTGCTTCTTATGATTAATAGCTTATATCCTATAGTCTATAAACTATTGTTTAATTTAACAAAATCTATTGGAGAAAAGGCAAGCTTTTAATGAAGGACATAGAAATACAACAATACACTATAAACATCACGATTTACTTACGCAAAATGAAAATTATAAATTTGAAAACAAATAATTTTTGAAATAACTACTGTAATTCTTTTACTTTAAAAATGTGTCAGTGTACTTAAAGATATAAGATTAAAATATTCTTTAAAATCACTTTCAATGGCATAACCTTTTTATTGAATGCCATAAGAAATCTATTAAATACAGTAAAATAGTTTAAAAATTAAGAAACAAATGCGAAATTTGAACGTTTGTCATTTTTAAAATAATTAAAGCTGCAGAATTTAAAATGCGATCATCATTTAACTGTAATTTTAATCACTCAATTATTTATTTTCAGCCTTCAATATATAATCATTTAATATCAATCGAACAAATAATTTTTGAAATAACTACTGTAATTCTTTTACTTTAAAAATGTGTCAGTGTGCTTAAAGATATAAGATTAAAATATTCTTTAAAATCACTTTCAATGGCATAACCTTTTTATTGAATGCCATAAGAAATCTATTAAATACAGTAAAATAGTTTAAAAATTAAGAAACAAATGCGAAATTTGAACATTTGTCATTTTTAAAATAATTAAAGCTGCAGAATTTAAAATGCGATCATCATTTAACTGTAATTTTAATCACTCAATTATTTATTTTCAGCCTTCAATATATAATCATTTAATATCAATCTTACAGTAGAAAAACAGCTTTAACTATATGTTTTGGTATAATGCCTACTGAATTATAAGAAAACATACTGATTACTTCAAAACTTATTAGTATGGAACACAGACAAAATGCGATCCTATAAGGCTCATTTTCCATGGAAAATAAACTAAAAATTATATATTTTTCCATTTTAATTAATAGCACATTTTTCATTATTTTTAATTACAGGTATCCTTCCTATAACACGGTAAGTTGATTCCTAAAAAACATCGTGATGTGTGAAACCGTGTTATGTGAAGCCTCGAACCAATTCAAAAGAAAAAAAAGAATATGTTCCAAAACCAATTAAAAAACAAATATCGTTCTTTAATTCCCCATAAGAAACTTAACTTTTATTATGAATATTAACAACACGAAACAGAAAAAAAGAAAAAATATATACGTAAGACCCTAAAAAACGATATATATAAAACAAAAGGAAAGAAAAAGTATACAGCTTATATATAAACATTCATTTAATAATTATATTGGATTCCGCTTAATTGGGCACGTTGGGACTAAGCCATTTTCGCCCAATTAAGCGGCTGCCCAAAATAAACGAAGTAATAATAAATTCTTAAAATAAAATATGTAATACGTAGTTTGATAAAAAAATTAGGTAAAAATAATAATTAGGTACCTATTTTAATGAAGCATTAAAATAGGTACCTAATTATTAGCTTTTTACCGATCTCCGCTGACTTCGTCTTCAACATTGGGCCGCTGATATTCACCTCTCGCCCGCTAACTATAGAAAACCATTGATCTAATGCTTCTTCGATTTCTGCATCCTTTCCATCACGCTTTCTTTTGTTCCTCCCGTTCTTTCTGTAATGCCCACTCCTTAAGCAGTTGATTTTCTTTTTGTAGAACTTCTTCGACTTCTGGATCCTTTCCATAACGCTTTCTTTTGAATGTTCCTAGAATTATTTCTGTAATGCCCACTCCTCACGCAGTTGATTTTCTTGTTGTAGGAGAGGCGCTATGGTAGATTTTGGTTTATTTCAGCAAGCCTACGATGGTTTGTATTAAATGGCTGGTTTTTTAATTTTATCCAGCAAAGCAATTTTACTTGAAAGTGTAAAATCCTTTCTTGGTATCTTGGCAAATATCTAAATGAAAATCGCTGTACAGTAACAGTAGAGACTCTTAAGATAGTAACAGTAGACTCTTAAGTAGATGCACACTTGTCAGACTCACGACTAGATAACTGATTCTCATCACGCTAGTGTTGCCGAATACAGTATTGTTGTGTAGATAACTGATTCTCATCACGCTAGTGTTGCCGAATACAGTATTGTTATGTATTATTTATCAACCATGATATTTACATATAATTTTACTAAAAAATGGAGATTTATATTAGAGCAACGACAATGTGTCGACGATATGTATATAATAGATTATTATTTATCAACCATGATATTTACATATAATTTTACTAAAAAATGGAGATTTATATTAGTGCAACGACAATATGTCAACGATATGTATGTAATAGGACGCGAAGAAACGACCCGCTCCATTGTGTTAGTCTATATCAGGGCTGGTAGAAAGGTTTAACCTGAAAAATTACCGGTATAATAAAATGTTTTTATAATTTTTATATAAGGATTTTTTTAAGAAAGCACACAACAAGTATTAGTATTCGTAGTGTTGCCATATTTTCGAAAAATCCCTAAAATATACCAAAAATTGAAAATACCTTTTCTGCTACTGTTCCAATTAAGCGTTTAAATTTTGTATTAGTTTATTAGTTTGGTTTCCGTTCTTTGAGATTTGGCCCAATTACGAGGCTGTCATAATTAACCTGTGGCTCAATTATACGGAATCCACTGTATATCTTCCTTATCGCTGTTTCGTTAAAATCAGGACTTTTTTTAACAATATGAACTTCACTTTCTGAACTTTTTTCTGCATTTAAAGTTTCTGTATCTTTTGCTCTTTTTACAAAATCTGTAATCGAACCCACTATAAAACAATCGTTCCTTAGCATGTACCCAAAAAAATTTATGAATAAAAAAAGTTTCTCTTCTCTTTCACATTCTTCTATTGAAGAATAAAAACATTTTTTATCTAAGAAGTGATTGTTTGAAACACAAAATATTCAATTGTCGCCAATTAACTCAATTTCAAATCAAAATGGACTGTATATCGGTCTCTTGTAGCAAACTAGCAAAATTGCATTTATGACTAATTTTAGCAAAGTATTTCCGAATAATTGCATCTTATGTGTGTATTTTGTGTCCCTAGTGTGGGTTTACAAGAATAAATGAAAATGTTTTATGTTGTAAGAGAATAAACGTAATTTTCTAAATGTATTAAGTAATACGAGGGTTTCCACAATTTTCAAATTGTGTTGGAGTGAAACCGTGTTGTAGGAGACCATGTTATAGAAAGGATATCTGTACTCTTTAATGTAATTAATATAAAGTAAGCATTGATTAATATTTTTCATATTTTCAGATTCGTCTAAAGAGAAACTTGAAACCAAGGATATTTACGAAATGCCAGAAAAAGTTTTTATAATGGAGAAGTTCCAAATATTGGGCAATTTCTTATCACTAAAATCGAGCAAAATTTTGATACTTGTGTTATTCCTGGTAAACATTTCACTGGGAACTTATTGCTTAAGATATTTGAGAACTGGAAATGATTTTTCAGATATTTTCAGCACTAATTCAATTTCAGCAATATACAACAATATAAATTATGAATATTTTTCAAATTTCTCTTATCCTCTTCACATTATAATAGATAAACCGATTAATTATGCTGACAAACAAATTCAGCAAGAAATAGAGAAACTTGTTGAAACTGTTGCATCTCATCCAAATGTCGGAAGCTCGGATTATCTTATATCATGGTTAAAATATTTCGTGTTAGTTCAGAAAAGAGTACCAATTAATCTGTTTATATCTAATTATAACATGTCACAAAAGGAAGACTTCATAGAGATACTGCGTTTCTTATTCTTAAAAATGCCTCATACAAAAGAACTTCAAAAAGATGTAGTTTTCAATGAAAATTATACTGATATTATCGCTAGTCGATTTTTATTACCAACTATTAATATAAAAGGACAAAACGATGAAACAAAACTATTGATGGACATGTATAAAATTGCTGAACAATCAAAGCTTCCTGTTAAATTTGATCATCCAATTTTCCCTATGTTAGAACAATCAGTCCTTATAAAGGGTATAACATTGCAAACGGCCATTATTAGTTCTGCTGTGATTTGTGTTATCTTTTTCGGTTTTGTACCAAATATCTGTTGTGCCTTATGCACATCTTTGGTTGTGCTTTGCATCATCTGCGAAACAATCGGCTTTGCTTGTTTTCTTGGTATTAAAGTAGATATTGTTCTACTCGGTTGTCTTATCATCAGTATAGGTTTCGCCATAAATTATCCGACTCACATTTCCTTCTCATTTTTCATGGCAAAAGATTTGAGTCCGAATAAACGTCTTAAAAAATGTCTTTACGAGGTAGGTTTGCCCATCTTTCAAGGTTCATTAACCACAGTTTTAGGTGTTTGCATCTTGCCGTTCGAACCATATTATTGTCCAAGAGCATTTTTCAAAATAATTGTAATTATCGCTTTAGAAACAGCATTTCATTCGTTATGTGTCATTCCCGTTGTTTTAAGTTTATTAGGAAAATTTGACAAATTTTTGTCGTTAAAATCTGATTCACAATTTGATTTTGAAATCGAGACAGAAATTCATTCGAATAAACTACAAATTCTCCAAGAAATTCGCAATTTACAAAATACAAATGATGATGATAAACATTTCTGATGACTTGATTCATTTATATTTCATTTCAGAAATGAAATACGGCAAATATACAGAGTGTACGATAAACATTTCTGATGACTTGATTCATTTATATTTCATTTCACAAATGAAATACGGCAAATATACAGAGTGTAGCAGAAATGTTTGGCAAAACTTTAGAAATTTGTTCCTCGTACGGAAAGCATGAAAAATTATGTTAACATGGATTCGAAAACACGTACTTTCTGAATTATTAAGATTTATTTTTATTCTATATGGTTCATAAATTACACAGCTCGATCTATTAAAAGCATACAGTGGTACCTTGATTAACGATGGTAATCCGTTCCAGGATTACTAAAACCGTCATTATCCAAGGCGCGATTCCGCATAGGATTTAATTGAAAATTGATTAATTCGTTCCGGCTCCTTCCCACAACCATAGTAAGAATTAAAAATGCAGATAAAACTTATTTAAAATGTCCTAAAAATATGGAAAGTATCATTCATTTATTATACTTGCTACAAAAAAAATTAGCATTAATAAAATGAATTTTTCATGAAAACAGTTTTTAATTATCCATCTTCCATCAGAAGGACAATTGAGCTCACTTCGGAGTTTTTTGACAAACGAACTCGATCAGAAATGAATTGTTCGTGGAAACAGTTTTTAATTATCAATCTTCACCAGGACAGAATAAAATGAATTGTTCGTAAAAACAGTTTTTAATTATTAATCTTCACCAGAAAGACAATTTGGCTTGCTTCACCCATAAACACTGATTAGCAGCTTATAGATTCTTTTTTGACAAACGAATTCACCAGAAATGAATTGTTCGTGGAAACAGTTTTTAATTATCAATCTTCACCAGGACAGCTCACTTCGGAGTTTTTTGAGAAACGAACCTGTAAACACTGATTAGCAACTTATAGATTCAACGATTATTAAACAGATAAGATTTGATTTTGTCTTTTGATGGCGAACGAACAGCGACACGCACTTGCTAATTTATTGTCTATAACTGTATATGAACTATAGGATATCGGACAGATGTTATTTTTTCTTCTAATGGAATCCGAAACTGCGACGTCACACCACTTACAAGTGTCAAATAATATATAACACAAATAAACAATAGAATCAGACTTTGTTCGCAGAATTTATAATAATAATCATCTAGAAATCATCTTTAAGAAACTAAAAATTAGTGAAATGTTGCACGTCTATTTTTAATTAATTAAATAAATTTGTTTTCATTACTATATGTTAATCATCATTTAGTTAAATATATTTTTATATAGTTATAATTTTATTAATTTTAATAATGATATTGTCGGATTTGAATTGATTGTGATAAAATAAAAAATAACGATTAACAACTGAGGTAACGAATCACGTAATGCAATGACGAGGCGTTTTACAAAGCTCTATTTTGTGGGAAGTTCACTTAATCAGTAGTCGTTAACCAAAACCTGCGTCGTTAACCAAGACATTGTTCTTACAGCCACTCGTCGTTAACCAAGTACGTCGTTATCCGAAGTGCCACTGTATTAGATTAAATATTCAAAATGTCCACTTTCAACGGTAAGATAAGATTCTCTTGATCATTTCATTGATTCTCACAAAGTGCGATATCCTCGGTATATTTATTATTATTTGATAAATTGCCACAATCCACTCACGAATATTTTCTAAATTTTCTACCTGAAAAAATATCCATAGCATTTAGTTACTCCAAAGACAGAAATCTAAAGGATTTAAATCAATAAAATTAGCCCAAATAAGTCACAAATTATAATAAACTACGTGTGAACATAAATGAAAAAACATTTACACTTTTGATTCACTAGGTATAAATCAGAAATCAAGCATTTGTGGACAATTATTTATTCTTTTCATATGAGAAATACATTCCTAAAGTTTTGACCAATATTTTTCTTACATCCTTTATAAGGAAATTATTTTCAGTTTTTCCTCAATATTTTAAACATTTATTCAATTTTTAGTTTCCACATTGTTTTAAAATGTATATATAAAAGTTTACAAAATACAATTTATTTGATTTATTTGGTTATTGTAAGGAAATAGCATAATAATTTTAATTCCAAATTTTTTCATTTGTTTTAAATATAAAATTATTATTTTAAATCAATAACATAATGATATATACTCCATCCTCAAACTAGGAACAGAAGCTTTAACTAAACTTATACTAAATATCAAAATAATTTTTAATTGTCAAGATTAATAAATTATCATAAAATAATTATTATGTTATGTATTCTATTTTAATTGCTTTTTCTAATTTTGTTTTCTATAATTCCATGTTCTAATATGGCATTGATAGATTACAATAATTTTCATTATTATTAAAAATTTTCTCCACAATATATTAATTGCCTTAAAGATAATTTCGTGCTTTAGCTTGATTTGACAGCCAATTATTATGAAATGTGAAATAATGCTACTACGTATTCTTTTTTTTTTTTTTTTTTTTTGGGTATTCTTCATATGGTCTTTTCATTTAAAGTTTTTTTTTTTTTTTTTTTTCTTTTTGGGTAGTAGATTTGGTGGCAAAATTTTGTTCGTTCCTTTCACTCAAATAGTGTACTAAGAGAACTAACTTAGGCCAAATTGTAACACAATCCAATATTTATCCGATAAATAAAACTAACCCAATCTAAATAATGTTAATGATTAATTAAAACTTAACATCTATGTTATGAACTTGCAACTAAATATGTATGACATTCACTCAGAGAAAGAAGCAAGAGAGCAGAATGTATCAGTATAACCAAATTGTAACACAATCCAATATTTATCCGATAAATAAAACTAACCCAATCTAAATAATGTTTATGATTAATTAAAACTTTACAACTATGTTAGGAACTTGCAACTAAATATGTATGACATTCACTCAGAGAAAGAAGCAAGAGAGCAGAATGTATCAGTATAACCAACATAAGCAAACTAATCTTTTTGATATATCTATCTCCACAAAAAAAACAATTAATTCCATTACAGGTATCCCTCCTATAACACGGAAGATAAGTTCCTAAAAACATCGTGTGAAACGTATTATATAAGACTTGGAGCCAATATCAAAAAGGAGAGTTACTTTTCCAAAACTAATTGAAAAATAAATAACTTTCTTTAATTCCACATAAGAAACTTAATTTTTATTAAAAATATTAATAATACGAAACATAAAGAAAGAAAAAATATATACATAATACTTTAAAAACAATTTACGTAAAACAAAAGAAAAGAAAAAGTATACAGTCTATGTAACATTCATTTAATAATTATATCGTGTTTACCGCTGTTTTTTTTTTTTTACTCTCTTTACAAAATCTGTAATCTACTCCGTTACAACTCGCTAGAAAACAATTGTTCCTTAACATATACCCAAAAAAATTATGAATAAGAAGTCTTTCTTCTGTGGTAGAAAACAATTGTTCCTTAACATATACCCAAAAAAATTATGAATAAGAAGTCTTTTTTCTGTTTCACATTCTTCTATTGAAGAATAAAAACTTACATTTTATCCAAGAATTGAACGTTTGGAACAAAAATACTCAATTGTCGCCAATTAACTCAATTTCAAATCGAAATCGATAACAGACTGCATATCGGCCTCTTACGGCAAAGTAGCAAAATAGCATTTTTGACTAATTTTAGTAAAATATTTCCCAATGATTGCATTTTGTGGTCCCCTGTATGGATTTACAAAAATTAATGAAAATGTTTTGTGTTGTAAGAGAGTAAACGTAATTTTCTAAATGTGTTTAATTAAAAACCGTGTTGCAGAAGTACCTGTTATATGAGGGTTTCAGCAATTTTCAAATCGTGTTAGAGCGAAACCGTGTTGTAAGTAGCTGTGTTATAGGAGGGATACTTGTTGTTAAAATAAATATATTTAACAAAAATTTATACAGTATTTATATAAATCTTTGTTTATTATTATTAAAATTTTATAATTAAGTATTATTATTATTATATTATTTATCAGTTTATCCCAACTGCCAGATCAATAGTTGGTGTTGGTCATCATTCTCATCGGATTCTTCTCAAGAATCTAGAATGTCGTAATGTATCGACATAAAATATGTGCTGATCCAAGCAGTGCAGCCTTTTGTAAGTGACAGATGGAGATTTTGTCAATGTTGAGATGTTGTAAATGCTGAACAAGGTTTTTCGGTACAGTATTCAGTGTGCCGATAACCACTGGAACCACAACTGCTGATTTGTGCCATAACCTTTGGATTTCAATCTTTAAATCTTGATAACGTGTAATTTTTTGAAGTTTTTTATCTGCGACTCTGCTGTCACCAGGTATGGTTATATCGATTAGCCATACTTTTTTTTTTCTCAATCAAAGTTATATCTGGTGTATTATGTGCTAGGGTCTTATCCGTTTGAATTCGGAAATCCGATAGTATCTTCACTTCTTCATTTTCAACCACTTTTTCGACTGTATGTTCCCACCAGTTATTTGTTGTTGTTATGTGATAATTTTTGCACATGTTCCAGTGAATCATTTTTGCAACTGTATTGTGCCTTGCTTTGTAATCTGTTTATGCAATTGTTTTGCAAGAACTAAGAACATGATCTACAGTTTCATCTGATTCTTTGCATTTGTTGTTGTTATGTGATAATTTTTGCACATGTTCCAGTGAATCATTTTTGCAACTGTATTGTGCCTTGCTTTGTAATCTGTTTATGCAATTGTTTTGCAAGAACTAAGAATATGATCTACAGTTTCATCTGATTCTTTGCATAATCTGCATTTTGAGTCTATAGATGATTTTTCAATTTTCGCTTTGATTGCATATTTGCATTTTGAGTCTATAGATGATTTTTCAATTTTCGCTTTGATTGCATTTGTTCTTAAGGCCTGTTCTTGAGCAGCCCTTCAGTTTCAGCCCTTAGACCTTCAGTTTCCTTTTTCAATGTTCTATTTGTAAGCCATTGCCAGGTCTTATCCATATCCACTTTTCTTTTTATGTTCTTGAGAAATTGGCCATGCAATACTTTTTCTTGCCATTTTTCAATCCGTGCATTAATTGCATTTTTTTGATAATCTTGTTCTGTTTTATTAACTTCTAGTAAATTTTGTTCTATTACTGTAATAAGCATCTGTTATTTACTATGTTGCACATAATCCGCCAGAGCATGCTTTTCTTCTTCTACAGTTTGTTTCACTTGCAGTAAGCCTCTGCCCCCAATTTTGCGGGGGAGATAAAGTCGGTCAATATTACTGAAACGATGTAAGGAATAATGAATTGTCATTAGTTTTCTTGTTTTTCTGTCCAAAATATCCAATTCAGCTTGTGTCCAGTTGATGATGCTAGCAGTGTATCTAATGATAGGATGCCCAGCCATTAATGCCCAGGCATTAATGGCCTTTTAACTGATGGTGTTGCCTCCATTTAGTTTTGCTTTTAGTATCTTTCGCACTCTTTGTACATATTCTTTACTGATAATTTTCTTCACTTGTCTATGTTTGATGTTGTCTAGTTGTAAAATGCCTAGGTATTTGTGGGCTTCATGATTATGACTTCTGATGGTTTGGCTATTTATCATTTCTATTCCAATACTGTCAATTATTTTTCCTTTTTTTATTGCAACACTCGCGCATTTGTCAAGTCCAAATTCCATAGAGATATCTTTATTAAAGATTCGGACAGTATTAGTTAAAAACTGAATTTCAGTATTTGATTTTCCATAAAGCTTCAAATCATCCATATAAAGATATGTAATTTTATTTGAATTTTTAGAGATTTGAATTTTTAATTTTATTTGAATTTTTAGAGATTTTCTTTCAGAACTGTCAAAGGCAATCCTATATTATTATTCAAGTTCCCTTCGTTTACATGAGACACTCCATATTGCGATAAAACAATATGCAGCATATCTTTTGTAGTGGTTTTCCCGACATTACCTAGCATCCTCTTCTATAGAAAGAATAGCACTTAGGTGATTTAAGCCAAAATATTTTTCAAAATATTGATAGGCAACCAAGGTTTGCTTTGTTTAAAATTGTTGAAAGTGAGATCATAGCAATGATGAACAGTAATGAATCACCTTGGAAAATTCCTCTCTTAATATTAACCAGCCCATATTCTTCATTTCCAATTATCAATTGCGTTTTTCATTTCTTCATTGTCTGTTCCACAAATGCTGTAATGTTTTTATTAATGCCTATTGTTTGCAGACACTTAATAATCCAGTTGTGGGGCAATGAGTCAAATACTTTTTTGTAATCAATCCAGACCATATGTAGGTTCGTTTTTAGTTTCCTGCAGTTTTCTAGTATCATTTTATCAATCAGAAGTTGGTCTTTTGTACCTCTGCTTTTTCTTTTATTATCTTTCTGTTCCACTGGCAGATATTGTTTCCCTCCAAATAATTTTGAATATTATTACTAATGATACCAGTTAATAATTTGAATGTTGTAGATAAGCATGTTATAGGTCTATAATTTCTGGGTACTGTCCCTTTTGCAGGATCTTTTAGAATCAAGAATGTTCTACCATTCCCTTATATCTGCTTTTTGTAGAATTTCATTGAATTGCTGAGCTATTATAGGATGTAAGCTGGTCAGATGTTTAAACCAGAAGCCATGCAATTGGTCATTACCAGATGTCCAATTTTTAACATTTTTCATGCGCATTTTGACCACTTCTGTTATAATAAATTCTTGCATTTTATTTTTGCAGAAGTTCTTTTCAAATTCAGTTATCCATATTATTATTTTTATTTTTATTTGATTTTTGTTATTTAAAATATATGAATACAGTATATCGTAATATTTTTTGGTCTTTTTACCGAAGACTATACGGATCCAAAGTTAGCCTTTGAATATTAATTACCAAAATTGCACTGAAAAACAATATTTTATCTCGATAAGAGTAAAAATGATAAGGTATATATTATACAGTATTTATCGAGTATTATACTCATATATATATATATATTGTATTTTTCGACAGTGGAATTTTTTTGTGGCGTGAGTACCTATCAGGTCACTGTAGTCACCTGATCAAGAGCAGCATTTGGAGTAGATAAGTTAAAAGTAATATCTGTAAATATAAATATTTCCTTTATTTTTTCTTTTCATTTTTAAACAACATTTTTAATTTTACCTCTCATTGAAATTAAATGTCTAGGAAATGTTGATTTGAACAATTTCATTTAATAAGTTTTGTGCAAAGAGATTAAGATAAACAATGATTTTTGGAGTATTTTCGCTTTTTTTATCTTATTCTTGTTCTTTCTTCAACTCAATGTTTTATATTGAGTACTTTCTAAAATATAAATATCAGTTTTAAAATATTTACTCTGAAATGAAAATTACAGCGAATTGAGTTACAGTAATAAAGTAATATAAGATAATCAATGATTAAAATGCTGACTTAGTTATTACTCGTTTACTCTTATTACTTTAAGCATCAAGCATAATTATATTTAAATGGGACAACATTAACTTTTAAGTTAATATCATTCTTTTTGATTACATGAAAAGCGCTAATAAGCGAGAATAAAAAATTTATTGTTCAATACAATACACTTTTATTAATTACATTTGGCAAGATCAGCTTATATTTCGAAAATTTTGCATTACATCTAAAATATTGAATTATTAATACAAAGTATTTTTTCTGATATATCATTCTATGTACTACGATGATTATTTTTTATTAATTAAATTATTACAATAAAATATTTTAGTCAAATATTTGTAACATAAATACTATTGTTGCTTTGTGTGATTATTGTACTTTATATTTTATTTATACACGAAAATTTTATAAAAATTTGCTATAGGTAACATACATTATTTTTTCTGTAAATTTGTGTGATTATTGTACTTTATATTTTATTTATACACGAAAATTTTATAAAAATTTGCTACAGGTAACATACATTATTTTTTCTGTAAATAAATAATAAATATTTTATTATTTTTAGTGTAAAACTAATATACAATAAGCTATTGCGTAGAATAACTAGGGATTATGGAATACAATTTCGTTTTTATAATTTATAAAATATTCTAAAAAAGCTTATATAATTTCTCATGTCCTAATTACCTTCTATGGATATTCCCATATAACATATTTAAATATGGTTGCCATAGTTTATATATCTATCATGTAATTTAAAAAATTATTTAAAAGTGCAAAATTCTATATTGCCCAATAGGTGTGGGTTAAATGGAATAATATTCTATTTTACAAATAATTATAAAACAGTATTTTCTTCCAGGTACTTTCCAAGTCTCTCTTGAAAAAAAATACTGTTTTATTCAACATTTGAACATTGTTCAATATTTGTATCATTTTATTTTGGGTAGTGAAGTTTTTTGCTTAAGTATAGTGATAGCCTACTAGAAAAAAATAAAAAGCCTCAGGGACTAGTCTAATTTAGAAAATAGTCTGATCATATGTCTGTTTAAATTTTAATGAATCATACGTTAACTTAAATTATAGAGTAGGACTGAACGTGTCAAGATGTAATAGTATTCCATATTGTCACCATCCATACGACAATATTTGACTAAAGCCTCCTCCAATAGAAGCCAAATCTCTCAAAATAGGAAGAGGTATTATGAAAGCTGCTTCCTAAATACTCTTAAGAAACTCCGAAAACAATTATCATCTTACCTGTATTCTTTGCAGATCTGATGATTTCAGATGACGCAAAAATTTTTGTATTTGATGAAAACACATTCTCTGTTTTAAATCGTAATGCTTCCCACCGATGATTCAGAAAACAATTATCATCTTACCTGTAGTCTTTGCAGATCCGATGATTTCAGATGACGCATAAATTTTTCTATTTGATGAAAACACATTCTCTATTTTAAATCGTAATGCTTCCCACCGAGGAAACCGAAACTGAGGTCAAAGTATGTCACTACTTAACGCAAAAATTCTGCATTATTACAGTTTCATAAAATCACCTCCTCTATAAGAAACCATACTATTCCATATAACCTTCCCATTCCATAATATTCCCAGTTACTCTAATATATACTGTACGTATATAATCTTGATTCTAGTTATTGCATTATTAGAAACCATACTATTCCATATAACCTTCCCATTCCATAATATTCCCAGTTACTCTAATATATATATAATCTTGATTCTAGTTATTGCATTATGTAAAGGAAAAATATTGAATTCTAACTATTGTTAGCTGTATTGGCCTATGTGAATACATAATTTATGCTTCATCTGGAAAATAACCTCAACAGATTATCTTTCTCATATCAAAGACTTCAAAATTATTTTGAAAATAATGAAGGCAATAGAAATCTGTATACTGTATTAGTTTTGCGGAAATGCTTTTCTTCTTAGAAACATAATTCATAATTTTTTAAGGTATTACAATTCTCTTTAAGAAAAGAGAAATCACATAGACCATTATAAAATGCTATATTGTTAAAACAGAGTTATGCGATAAATTCTTTTAAAAAGTCTTTTTGAAATTTAAAAAAATAACATGGTACAGTACATATTTTAATTTATTATAAAAGTAGTCTGATGTAGATTAATAATTGTATAAGTAAAATGATAAAAATCTTGAAGAAACTGCTTAAAATTCTCATAAATAAGTATTCAACTTCCTGATAAAATACACTATATTTTATAAAATTTTAAAATTCTCATAAATAAGTATTCAACTTCCTGATAAAATACACTATATTTTATGAAATTATAATTCGAATTTAGATTAAATGAAGTATTTTAATAAATTTTTAAAATAAAACTAATAAATAAATTTTTATAAAATATAAATAGTTTCGATTATCCTAAACTTCGATTTTACAAATAAATTAATTAAAATTTGTTTACTGCTATTTTATTCAGTAAAACAATATCCGTGTGATTAGCAATTTAATTTATTAATGAATGATAAAACGTTGGAATAATATATGTAAATTGTTCAGTAAATAAGATAACAAGACCTCATAAATGGGTGTAATATTCCCTATATCCGTGGTCTCAAACTGAAATTGCTTTGAGGGCCGAATGCCCAATTTATAAGAAAATGAAGGTACGAATATTTTTAAACAAAATCACAATGAAAATTTTTATTTTTAATTACTTTCATTTTTTCTTACAAAGATATCGAAATAACATATAATTATGAAATAATTATTTCATAATTATATAATGTTATGCTATTACTAATAAATAAATAAATAAATTATAAACAGGTTTATTAATGTTAAATTGTAATAATTTTCCGACTGCAAAAGCGGATTCCCACTTGAGCTGCGCCGCCGCAGGCTGATGAGTCCCAAACGCCGATATATATATTTGTGTTCACCAACACAAAGTGAATCATTCATTTTTTCTGCAATATTTAACATTATTCTTCAAAGAGCTATTATTGCCTTTATTATTGTTTATAAAGTTTATGTAAAATGTTAACTTTGATTTTAGGATTTTATTCCTTTTTGAATTTTATTATCATGAATTTTTCAAATTTTGTCATAAGATTCCTTATAAAACAATTTCCTTTATTCAACCATTAGATGTATATTTCTTTCGTTAGTGAAATATATATACATCCAGTTAATAGTTATCTTGTTCCTTTAGATCAGAGGTCCCCAAAATTTTTTGGAAAAATGCCACACAAATTTTTTAATGTATGCTGGGTCGATTAGAATAGATTGAGGATTTTTCTAATTAGATAAGAATTTGTTTTTTAAAATGTTATTAGTGAATTGGAATTAATTATGAACAGTCTATGTTAATTTATAATCAATGATAAGTTTTTGCGAGATTTTGACATTACGTAATAAAATTGATGTCACGTGTTTAATTGCGTCACTATATAGGTTTTATTTTAATTTCCAAAAATATTATCTATAATTAATGACAAAATAATACTTAATTTCATCTTTTGCGTCGTATTTTAGCACGTACTGTATATTAGAAAATTATACAGAAATAATCATTTATTTTATTGCAATTTTAAATAAATTTAGCGTTCTGGGCATCATGTTATGATATAGGTTAATTTCATTGAAATATAATGTAATTTTTGTGGGTTGTTTGTCGATAGTTGAGCCCTCGGGCGTGAGTCAGTGGCCCACAGGGGTTCAAGATAGAAAGGAAAGAAAGAGAATTTAAAATATCTCTAAAAATATAAGTGTGTTTATTGATATATCATTGTATAATTTACGCCACTCAAGGAAATCGTGTCCTAACCTTTGGTTGTATATTATGTGTTCCATCGAATCTAACCTCTGCATTTATATAAGTGCATCAGCTAGGCGATGCGGCACATCAGGCGGCGCGGCGTTGCCTATCTGATGCACTTATACAAATGCAGGTTGCAGCCGGTGGCACAACACGCTCGATCGCTTCGGGTAACGTAAAATTTTAATTTTTAAATTATATATTGGTGTTTGTATTATAAAATTTATTTTATATGTATATATTTAGTTTTCAATAAAATATATTTATATTTTGGCAAATGGCATTAATATATCATGATAACTAAAAATCAAAAATCACGTTGGCAAATGGCATTAATATATCATAACTAAAAATCAAAAATCACGTAATTTATCGGTTTCAAATTTTGGCCAAATTTTAAGTGCTAAAGTCAGGGGGTAGGCTTATACACGGGTTATGCATTTTTACCGATTTTTAAATTCTGATGTTGGGGAGTCGGCTTATACACGGATTGGCTTATATTCGAGTATATACGGTAGTTTGCATGGAAATTAATTTAATCTACTCAATAAAATAATATTGAAAATACAGAATTTTTATTTTTATTTTGTCATTTTTATGATTTTCTTTTATATATCAATAATATTCATTTCTTTGCCTAAAGTAGGCCTATATGAAACTGAAAAATACATATATATGCATAAACTCATTATCGTAATTAGAATATATTGATATATATAATCATCTTACAATCAATTTACAAAATCATTGGACAAAATGCAATATAATTAAATAAACAAATTAAAGAATTTTTTATTTAGCATATTCAAGAATTTCAAGTTTCCTTTTCTTCTTAGAACAATTTTCTTCATTAAACAAAAATTTTTCAGAAATATATTATATACAGTCCATAAAATCATTCTCATTGTATTTTCAGTATCATGACTTTGTTTACAATAAGGTCATTAAAAACAAAACCATCCTTAAACAGTTTGTCAAATGTAAAATTTGTCAAAAATTTTCTTTGATTTTCAAGGCTCAAAAACCAACTTTCGTGAAATGATACAAATTTGTTTAAGATTACATATGTATATATCACAGCATTTACAACCATTTTTTTTGGGTAAGTGAGTCCACCCCTATCAAATGTGTGAATCATTTCATTTATACAATGAATTTTTTCATCATTAGTTAAAATTTGTTTGCAGAAAATACATTTTAGTTTTTTCAAAGCGGAATATGCACAATAACTTCCCAAATATGTAAGCACATTAAAATGCTATTGAATTAATTGAAAATCTGCATCATCAACTACAATATTCAGATTAACCTCTCGATTTTCTAATGTATTTGATAAATTAATATTTTCATTCCACTCATCATCATCATCCAATACATTAATGCATATTACTTGTTTCTTAAATGGTAAGTCACACTTTATATTGCTTTGGATGTGCAAATTGGTTTCTGTCTCAAATAATTGTTGAATAGAAATATGATATTGCAATCCTGCAATCTGCCTATTTGCAAATCAAAACAAATGATCTGCCAACTGGTGTCTCTTTGCGAAACTACTGAAAGTAGTATAGTAAATTGATTGCTGTCATTATATACATGTTATAAGTGAGCTTTATTACGGAATTTGGAAGAACGGGAAGAATAATAAGATAAGTAATCGTTATTGTGGCATACCACAATACAAGAGCAAACAATCAGCGACAATTTCTTTACATCGATTCCCGAAAAATATAAAAATACAAAATGAATGGCTACATGTATTGAAATTTGGAAGAAAGCACCCAAGAGCACTTTAATTTGTTCTCTACATTTTCTTAAGACTAATTATATTTTATGAAGCAATAATATTGGATGGTATATATAATGGTAATGGTAAATAAAGGTTGCATAAATAAATAACTACTAGTTATAAATCTAAGAATAAAAGTTAACTATTAGCTGTAACTCTATTGTTGATCTATGTTTACCATTTTAATAGTAAAAAAAATGCCTTCCTCCTGTTTCAGGTGTTACCAAACCAATAAAATCTTTAGCTGTACAAATGGTAATTCTTTACTAACTTCTAAGTAGATAAACATAAGTAAGAATGAGGAAGTTAACTCTGACCTATCCTATTTTATTTTATTATGCACTTTATTATTTAGCGTTATTTTCTTAAATTTTATTATGCACTTTATTATTTATCGTTAATTTCTTATTATCTAACATATTATACTTTAGCTTACGAGTTAACTTACTTCCACCTTTTTCGTCGTCATTAGCAATCACATGATATGGAATCGGGAACCGTCCTCCGGAAGAGCTGTCCTGGACAATGACGTCATCATCTAATTTAACTAATTTTACCACTGGTCCTATATGAGAATGTAAGAATGATCTCGTATTGATGTTTTGTTCAGAATATAAATTAATTGTAAAGAAGATGACATGAATGAATTGCTCTGTAAACTAATAACTTTAAATTTGTTATGTATAAGTATGCAAATGTGCGAAGTGCGGGATTGTAAGTCACTTGGTATAAAAGTTGACGCATCCGACAAGCCAATTGAGGTGTTGTATCAAACGTAGAGTTAGCTAGTGACATTTGAGTTCTTGTAAGGATCGACGATTATTTGAAGTTTATATCGGTGGTGGAGGTATTAGTATTTAAGTAGCATTTAAGGTTTATTTGTTGTGGAGTTTGGATATTTGAATTGGATTAAATAAGTTTTGTTGTTTATTTCATTGTGCTTTATTTCGTTTAAATAAAGCTTTAATTAATAAGCTAAGTGTTCTGAGTCTAATAAATTTATATTTTTTTGTTATTTAACTTGTTTTAGAATTTATTCCAATTATTAGTATAAGTTTCTAACATTGTTTGTTGTTTTCAATTTAACACTTATTCATTACTTCTAGTTGCAAGTTGCAGTTTTGTTTTGCCAGTTAACGATAGTTATTGTTAGACTGTTTGTTTGTTTTGTAGTTAATTATTTTTACGTTAGAATTTAGTTTAAGACCTGAGCTCAGGCCGAACTCTGGAATTTGCAGAGTCTTTACTGCTAGGTTTAGTTTATAATTAATCATATTGCATTCGTTCTAATCAGCGACTTTACAAGAATAAAGATATTTAAGTAAACTGAATTATTGAGAGGCACCATTATTTATGGAAGTACAATATTTTGGATATTTCTAACTTTGCCAGCTACAATGTTATCTGATAATTTATTAATTAATTATGAGAACGGTCAAATTGAAAACATGAATAATTAATTCTGTCTTCTCAAATTTTTTCCATTAACATTTATTTAAACATTAATAGAAAATTAAATTATAAAATTATTAGAATAACTATAAATTTTCTATTAATGTTATTTATAAACACATAAATAATACTTCCATATTTAATCTTACTCATTTTGCTTAATTCGACCCAAAACAAATTTTATTCATATTAACTGATCATGAGTCTTGTTTTGAAACTAAGCATGATTATTTATTTTTCTAATAAGAAAAAATAATCAAATAATATACCCCAGCAAATAAATAGAAGTCATACTGATAGATTTTTAATTTTTTTAAATAAATATATCACAAAGTTCAACTTTGTTGATGAACATCGCTAAAACACTAACTATTTACTTTCAGTATCTCTCTCTTATACTACTTGCAGCCACCATATTGAAAAAATCGGCATGCATTAATAGAAAATTAAATTATAAAATTATTAGAATAACTATAAATTTTCTATTAATGTTATTTATAAACACATAAATAATACTTCCATATTTAATCTTACTCATTTTGCTTAATTCGACCCAAAACAAATTTTATTCATATTAACTGATCATGAGTCTTGTTTTGAAACTAAGCATGATTATTTATTTTTCTAATAAGAAAAAATAATCAAATAATATACCCCAGCAAATAAATAGAAGTCATACTGATAGATTTTTAATTTTTTTAAATAAATATATCACAAAGTTCAACTTTGTTGATGAACATCGCTAAAACACTAACTATTTA
The DNA here is from genome assembly GCA_000484575.1 of Olivierus martensii. Classification (NCBI taxonomy): domain Eukaryota; kingdom Metazoa; phylum Arthropoda; class Arachnida; order Scorpiones; family Buthidae; genus Olivierus; species Olivierus martensii. The sequence goes on along the minus strand of AYEL01082368.1, from coordinate 8,744 downwards.
CTTTCAGTATCTCTCTCTTATACTACTTTCAGCCACCATATTGAAAAAATTGGCACGCCCTCTATAAGCACTTTGATTTGCAAATACTTCCTGAATTGCTCTTCAATTGAATCAGCCTGAATTTTGCCTAGTAATATGTATTTTAATCCCAACTCTCTTATGCAATAATTACATAATTCAAGCAAACAGTAAGTAATTAGCTTTAGAGCCTCGTGAGTTTCTTTTGTTAATTTGCCTTTTTTACAGTTAATGTTCTCCCATGTATTAAGCCAATCTATAAATTCATTAAGAAAAACATTTTTAACATCTATGGGTGAATTTGTTAGTGGTTCCATATATTTATTTATTTTTCTAATGCCCTTCAAAGGAGTCTTAACATTCATAATTTCTCACCAAGTACTGATATAATCAATTAATTTGGCTGTGCTTTCAAAATTTGGATTATTATTTATGACATCTGTTAATTTGGAATTTTTTTTCATTAATATATTATTCATTTGTTTGAATGCTCTCCACCATGACACGTTGTAGAAAATTATTTTCTCATAAAATTTTCTTATTATTTGGTGATGTGCAAATAACATTCTTCTCCTGTATAGTCGAAGAAATTGGAAATTTGGGTAAAACTGAAGGAATTGCTCCTTTTCTCAACTTCTTGTTTTTAATGGTGCACTGATCAATTGTCCTGTTTTTTATCATAGCCTGATGATTCAGTCAAAAAGTCAGATGATGAGAAATGCAGTTCACATACCTTCATGTGCAAAAATTAAAAAACTGTAATAAAATGCACTAAGAAAAAATCACAGTATAATACCTTTATTCAATATAAGATTTTTTTACCTTAGTATTTTGTGTTGGAATAAAATCATGTCTTTGGATAACTGAAATCCATTTTTTATGTGACTCTTTGTCTTTTGGAAAAGAATATCTGCTAACGTTTGGACCATTTCAATAATTCCCATGACAGAAACACTTATATGGCATAGCAGAACTAAAATAAATTATTTTGTAATTTTAATACAAATTATAACTTTAACTTTATCAACAAATTCGATTAGAAGAAAGTGATTCTATTAGAAAATTCTATTTAGAAGAAATTTTAAATAGAATATTCTAATAGAATGGCCTATGAATGATGACATCACAGAAAGTATATATTATCGTGATCACGCTTTGAGTAGAGGTGGTATTGCCCGGATCCTCCAGGATGATAAGAAAAAGCTTTACCACGTGGCCATTCAGCCAACAAAAGCATAAAGAATGTACAGACAAAGAGAATTTGGGCCCCCTATAATCACATTGCAGTTCCGCCACTAAATACTATGTACTTTATATTATGTTTTATATTTTAGTTTATTTTAATTTGCTATTATTCAATATTTCAAACAAACTAGAAAATGGAAACTAGAACTGGTAACTTGAAAATCATTAATTACTATTTGGATACTAGATACAGAAACTGAGAGCATTTATTTCTGATGATGATGTAACAGGACATAGTAGTGGTTGAAGACGACCATAAAAAGCTTAAAATATTATTACATATATGTTGATAATGAGTAATTAATACATTTACTTGAAGATAGGGCTTATTTTTTCCTATAGTTTTAATTATTTGAAGCAGAAGTTTAAACACAATAAATAAAACTGTTGATTTTTGATAAATATAGTGGTACCTCAGTATATGTCTGCTTTGGAATGAGTCCAACTTGGTAACGTCCTGTTTGGATACGAAAAATTTTGCTTGGTATAAGACCGACTGCATGCTAGAACTTGTATGAGTTTGTTGTGTATTCTCTTAAAACATACATTCCTTATATAAAAATTATAACAAGTCGTAATAGCATTCTCTGGAATGACCAGACAATGTTATATTTCTGAAACATCCTGAGAAGACAGAAGCTAATTTATTTGGACAGATTTTTAGTAAAAGTCAAATCGGGTGAGCCTCAACAAGGTCCAAGTAGGGAAAAGAGACAGAAAATAGAAAGAGAAAAAACACCAGAATTTCAGATTCCTGAAGTTTTATTGGAAGTAGACTCTCCTTCCAAACAATAATATTTCCTCTCCTCCCTTCTCAGCATCATCCTAGTAAGCACTCGACTCTTCTCAGCAAGGTAGCGAGGTTAAACTTTCATTTATTTCATCTACTGTCATTGTTTTTGTATTTATATGTATTTTAGTATTAATCAGTGTTTAAATTATTTTGTACAATCCCATCAATGTATAATAAGACAATAACAATAGGATTTTTTTTCACAGGAAAGGATTAATTATTTTCCCTTTATTTCTTATGGGTAAAATTCATTTGGTATACATCTTGTTTGGTATAAGTCCAAGGATCTGGAACAGATTAAAGACATTTACCAAGATACCACTGTACATAGAAATAATATTTATATTTCAGAATCATATTAATAATTTTATACAGATCTTAATGTAATTTTTATTTATATCCTTCAAATTTTTGTACAATATTTATAATTTTGTTTGAATTTTTAAAAATAAATACCAGTATAATTTAACTTTTAAACAGTATATTTCTCTATTCTAAGACAAGCTTTCTAATATTAGAGTATACTTTAAAGATGAACTCATGTTAGGAATACTAATATGAGAGCATCTTTACAGCATGTATTGTAATTTCTAATTTTGAAAAATTATGATACTGTATATATATAAAAATTATTTTTTTGACATCATTTCATATTTAAAGAAGTATGTTGGTGATTCTAAAATTTAAAAATGGAATGTAAAAATTCTTACAGATGCTAGACAGATTGAAACATTTAAACATTTTGATAGACTATGACTGTTTTGGGAAACTATGAAAAAGTGGAATACTCCATATTCTTATCTATGACAAATGTCAATAGTAAAAGAATATTTTCAACTTTTTAAATAAATTGTAGATAAGAAACAAAACACAGTTATTAATATATTTATATAAGACTTTATTATATTTCATAATAAGAGTTGATTTATGAAGTATAATATACAGTAGTCAAATTTTTGTGAAAATTTCAACAATACAATATATATCAAATAATGAAAAATTCATTCTACTGAAAAATATATTCATATTATTACAGTATTTTATATTTTTATTTTTTGTATTTACTCTTTGTACTTAGATAAAACAGAAAAAAATGATAATAAGACTGATAAACTGATAACTAATAATTAAAAATGCTGATAAAGTGAAAAATAAAAATTTTAAATGATTTTTTAATGGTTTTTTTTTTTAGTTTCACTTGTAAACTAGTTTACAGTTGAAAAAAATATTTAATTATATTGAAAATATTTGATTATATTTGATTATATTTTTAGATTCAAAATTTTTCATATAATAAAACTTTTCACTCCTCTGTGTCCAACAATAAACATTATATAATAAATTAATCTTTTTTGAATGTATTACTTGATTAAAGATAAGATAAATTGTCATCTATTTTATTGTATATTTATGGCAGGAATAATTTTGCTTATATAATCATTTTATATTTTAATCACTTGATTTTCTTATAAATAAAATATTTTAATATTTTTTCACGTAGAACTTAAGAAGAATAAAACATGAACTGATTGATTATAATATTGTGTTTGAAATTTTATTTATTCAAAATAAGAATTGATTTTTTAGAAAATGGAAACTAAAACTAGTTTTGATTTAATTTAAAAATTAATATTCTTGCACAGTACATCATATAATACTGTATATATACAGTAGGCCTATTATATATCATAGACTGAATATCAATGCTGTATACATATAATGCTGATATTCAGCTGGTATGCACTGATATAGTTTATTGATTTATAAAAACATTTAAATACTTCTGTACTCATTGTAACTATGCAAGCAGTAAAAATTAATTAATTGATCAAGAAATTAATTAATGTGTATGTGCATGTGATTTGTATGAAATGTGTATGTGATTTATCACATACACATTTCATTGGAATTCCAATAGGATTAAAAATAATAATAATAATAATAATAATAATATAAAAATTAATAGAGTCATGCAATGCTTCCACAGATAATCAACACAGAAAACAGCAATATTAGAAAGTTTGGCTTTATTTATATACTGGTGTCACTCAAAAACCATTCAAATATATATACTGTACATTTATGATTAAAAACTACTAGTAATCCAGATAGCAGAAAAATTTTCAATTAAACTTAGAGAAATAATTTTCCATTAAAGAATATTTGGTTAGAAAACAGATATGTTAAAAAAAAATGCTTACTTTTCAATATTATTATTTTAAAGTATTGTACTATGTAGAAATTATTTTAGCAAAATAATTATTGTATATAATAAAAGCATACATACTGTCAAAGTATATATAATAACTGAATTATTTCTTCCTGCATTTTGTTGTAAACGTTTTTTAATAGCTTTCAGTGCATCTTTTGATCTAAACATTAAGATAAAATCATAATATAATTAATTTTATACAGGAGTAATACATAAATCTAAAATTCAATAAAATAAAATAATAACTATCAAAATTTCTTAAAATACACCAATAATTACACCAATGCCAAATAAGCATTATTAACACATTACAGTGAAATCATACAAATACAAACTTTTAGGTTCTAATGCTCAAGTCAAAATGATTTTATCATATACTGTAGGAAGGAAATTAGAATTAGACTGTTTGAACGTTAATAGTAGGAATATACTTGTAACATATATTCCTACTATTATTCTTGTAGCAGTAGAATTCTTAAATTCTTTACTATTTTAATATGAAAGAATACATTTTACTATTAATATAAAACAGCCTTTGCAATATTTAAATTTATTACTATTAAAATTCCATATATTTATCAAAATACAACGATTTAAATTAAATACCCATTTTCTGTTGAATTTATTAGTTCACATATTTCCATGATCAATTTCCAGTTTTCTGTAGATAAACTCTTATTTGTAGCTTTTTCTGTAAGAAATATAAAATAGTTTCATGAAAATTAATCCTCAGTTGGACCCTCATGTAAAGGGGCCTTAAAAACTTTATTTGATTTTTCAAAAACTTTTATTCTATATTAAACTATATTAACTCAAATCATTTATGTTATTATTATTATAGAATAAAGTATTAGGAAAATGGTAAAAGAGTAAAATCTATGTTTTATCTATTTTTTGTATTGCATATTGCATTGTGACCAAAGAAGTTTTAATAACCATCCAGAAAACACCTCATCTGCTTAGAAGTACGGAATAATTTAAAGTATTAAGGTATCCCTCCTATAACACGAGTACACGACTTCCTACAATACGGTTTCGCTCCAACACGATTTGAAAATTGCGGAAACCCCTGTATAACACGGTACTTCTACAACACGGTTTTTACTTAACACATTTAGAAATTTACGTTTACTCTCCTAAAACACAAAATATTTTATTTAATTTTTGTAAATCCATACTAGGGACACACAATAAAAAACATAAAATGCAATCATTGGGAAATACTTGGCTAAAATTCAAGGTATATATGCTAAAATTAGTCATAAATGCAATTTCTCTAGTTTGCCACGAGAGGGACGATATGCAGTCTATTTTCCATCGATATACTGTATATCGATGTTAACGATGCTATTTTCAATTTCGATTTGAGATTGAGTTAATTGGCGACCATTGAGTATAATGAGTATAATATTGTTAAAAAAGTTCTCGTTTTAATGATAGTGGTAAGGAAGATATACAGTCAAACCCCGATAAGATGCCCCCGTTAAGCCGCCATCCTCGCTGACTGCCAAAGAAATTTGGCGGAACGGATCTTCCTTATGTTAATGTAATATGCAAACCCCAATAAGACATCATTCGCCATCCTCCAATAGAAACATCTAAACAAATATTCCTTTTGATATTGTATTTTTTCTCGTTAATCCGCCAGGGCTTACATCCCGAAGTTCATCAATATTGTGTATATAGTTTTAAAAGATCTCTGGATTTATTTGTAACCAGCGGGTGAGAGATGATAACGGTTAATCATGTGTCTCTTTAAGCCTGGTTCACACTTAGGTTGTAGAAAATTTAAGATCGTAAAAACCAGATCTTTTCCATGGTTTATTGCGTACCGAGCAAATAAGAATACTGTACAGCATGGTCTTTAAATGTATATGATCACTCTACTCCTTACAGTATTTTTATATTTTTATTTTTTGTATTTACTCTTTGTACTTAGATAAAACAGAAAAAAATGATAATAAGACTGATAAACTGATAACTAATAATTAAAAATGCTGATAAAGTGAAAAATAAAAATTTTAAATGATTTTTTAATGGTTTTTTTTTTTAGTTTCACTTGTAAACTAGTTTACAGTTGAAAAAAATATTTAATTATATTGAAAATATTTGATTATATTTGATTATATTTTTAGATTCAAAATTTTTCATATAATAAAACTTTTCACTCCTCTGTGTCCAACAATAAACATTATATAATAAATTAATCTTTTTTGAATGTATTACTTGATTAAAGATAAGATAAATTGTCATCTATTTTATTGTATATTTATGGCAGGAATAATTTTGCTTATATAATCATTTTATATTTTAATCACTTGATTTTCTTATAAATAAAATATTTTAATATTTTTTCACGTAGAACTTAAGAAGAATAAAACATGAACTGATTGATTATAATATTGTGTTTGAAATTTTATTTATTCAAAATAAGAATTGATTTTTTAGAAAATGGAAACTAAAACTAGTTTTGATTTAATTTAAAAATTAATATTCTTGCACAGTACATCATATAATACTGTATATATACAGTAGGCCTATTATATATCATAGACTGAATATCAATGCTGTATACATATAATGCTGATATTCAGCTGGTATGCACTGATATAGTTTATTGATTTATAAAAACATTTAAATACTTCTGTACTCATTGTAACTATGCAAGCAGTAAAAATTAATTAATTGATCAAGAAATTAATTAATGTGTATGTGCATGTGATTTGTATGAAATGTGTATGTGATTTATCACATACACATTTCATTGGAATTCCAATAGGATTAAAAATAATAATAATAATAATAATAATAATATAAAAATTAATAGAGTCATGCAATGCTTCCACAGATAATCAACACAGAAAACAGCAATATTAGAAAGTTTGGCTTTATTTATATACTGGTGTCACTCAAAAACCATTCAAATATATATACTGTACATTTATGATTAAAAACTACTAGTAATCCAGATAGCAGAAAAATTTTCAATTAAACTTAGAGAAATAATTTTCCATTAAAGAATATTTGGTTAGAAAACAGATATGCTAAAAAAAAATGCTTACTTTTCAATATTATTATTTTAAAGTATTGTACTATGTAGAAATTATTTTAGCAAAATAATTATTGTATATAATAAAAGCATACATACTGTCAAAGTATATATAATAACTGAATTATTTCTTCCTGCATTTTGTTGTAAACGTTTTTTAATAGCTTTCAGTGCATCTTTTGATCTAAACATTAAGATAAAATCATAATATAATTAATTTTATACAGGAGTAATACATAAATCTAAAATTCAATAAAATAAAATAATAACTATCAAAATTTCTTAAAATACACCAATAATTACACCAATGCCAAATAAGCATTATTAACACATTACAGTGAAATCATACAAATACAAACTTTTAGGTTCTAATGCTCAAGTCAAAATGATTTTATCATATACTGTAGGAAGGAAATTAGAATTAGACTGTTTGAACGTTAATAGTAGGAATATACTTGTAACATATATTCCTACTATTATTCTTGTAGCAGTAGAATTCTTAAATTCTTTACTATTTTAATATGAAAGAATACATTTTACTATTAATATAAAACAGCCTTTGCAATATTTAAATTTATTACTATTAAAATTCCATATATTTATCAAAATACAACGATTTAAATTAAATACCCATTTTCTGTTGAATTTATTAGTTCACATATTTCCATGATCAATTTCCAGTTTTCTGTAGATAAACTCTTATTTGTAGCTTTTTCTGTAAGAAATATAAAATAGTTTCATGAAAATTAATCCTCAGTTGGACCCTCATGTAAAGGGGCCTTAAAAACTTTATTTGATTTTTCAAAAACTTTTATTCTATATTAAACTATATTAACTCAAATCATTTATGTTATTATTATTATAGAATAAAGTATTAGGAAAATGGTAAAAGAGTAAAATCTATGTTTTATCTATTTTTTGTATTGCATATTGCATTGTGACCAAAGAAGTTTTAATAACCATCCAGAAAACACCTCATCTGCTTAGAAGTACGGAATAATTTAAAGTATTAAGGTATCCCTCCTATAACACGAGTACACGACTTCCTACAATACGGTTTCGCTCCAACACGATTTGAAAATTGCGGAAACCCCTGTATAACACGGTACTTCTACAACACGGTTTTTACTTAACACATTTAGAAATTTACGTTTACTCTCCTAAAACACAAAATATTTTATTTAATTTTTGTAAATCCATACTAGGGACACACAATAAAAAACATAAAATGCAATCATTGGGAAATACTTGGCTAAAATTCAAGGTATATATGCTAAAATTAGTCATAAATGCAATTTCTCTAGTTTGCCACGAGAGGGACGATATGCAGTCTATTTTCCATCGATATACTGTATATCGATGTTAACGATGCTATTTTCAATTTCGATTTGAGATTGAGTTAATTGGCGACCATTGAGTATAATGAG
>AYEL01082367.1:0-57814 GCA_000484575.1 Olivierus martensii | reverse complement strand
TTTGCTGGTGAAGTCCTTTGTGGTGGCAGTTTTTTTGTGAGGTAATGTGGCAAATTTGGAAATATAGTTGGTTTTGCATCTTCAGTTAATCTCCAACATCCCATTTCAATCTTCACTTCTTGGCCATTTATAATATGATTGTAGGTATTTCTAATATATCTCCGATCAAAATGAAGATCGCATACTGAATCCTTAAACGTAAATTCACGATCTGTTCGTGGTATAAGTCGTTTCCATTCCCTGACTGCTTAGTTTCCTTGTTTTACCTTAAACATATGGTGTTTTTCCTTACAGGATCTATATCATGAATTGCAGCCAGGCACAAAACAACCATATTGGCATTTTTCGTCAAAAAATAAATAAAATTACTTCTTTAACAACAACCTAAGTCAGCTTACAAGTACGAATTCTAAACGACGTGGAACACTGCGCACTCTAGTGGTGGATTTCAAAATCTTACAGCAACGGCGTCGAAGTGGAGTGACCATATACATTTAAAGACCATGCTGTACAGTAAGATGTGTACATTGTGTTTTACAGAGAATTCAAAGTAGAGGATCAGAACAACACTTGGATATGTTTTCTATATACTGTTGTACTGTACATATATGATACGTTTACTATACTGTAAAATATACTGTTTTTAAGAAATGTTAAGTTTCGATGCTAAATATATTAATAATAATATGATAATAAATGTATTGTATTTTATTAAATTTAATAAATTCGGTGTTCATTTTCATTTCTATACTACACCTACACGTGTTTTCGATAAAATGCCAATCCCGTTAACCGCCAAAATTATTCCCAAACAGTTGGTGGCGTCTTATCGGGGTTTGACTGTAATTATTAAATGAATGTTATATAAGCTGTACACTATTTTCTTTCCTTATGTTTTATTTATATTGTTGTTTTATGGTCTTACGTATATATATTTTGTTCTTTCTTTGTTTCGTGTTATTAATATTCTTAATAAAAATTAAGTTTCTTATGTAGAATTAAAGAAAGTTATTTGTTTTAATTGGTTTTGGAATGTAACTCTCCTTTTTTTGTATTGGCCTTGGATCTCATATAACACGGTTTTACACAACACGGTCTTTTTAGGAACCTATCTAAAGGATACTTTGTACTAAATTTCTATAATTGATATTTATTTTTATGTTATTTGCATTAGAAGTCAGTATTGAGTTTATGGTAGCGGCATATTACCAACTTTTGTGATGCTATCAATGCGCATGGAATACAGTGATACCTCGGATTACGAACGTCTCGGTTCACGAACAAATCGGTCTACGAACACCATTTGCGAACAAATTTTGCTTCGCTTTACGAACGATGTTTCGGTTCACGAACACACATGCACGGAATGCATGGAGCGCATGTGACTCGCAGTGCACAAAACCCTGAGCACAGCCTCGCCCCAGCAACAATTCAGTTCGCCCAGCTCATATGGGTACAGTAAAGTTCCAACAAGTGTTGATATTTTAGTATTTTTCTTTACTTAATTAAATTATCCCTTATTATGGCTCCCAAAAAAGTTAAAAGTGTTAGTGAAGGTGGTGTTAAACATGCTTTCTTCTAATATTATTGTTATATTTATTTCTTTTCTGTATTATTTCCACACATAAAGCCATAACATGTTAAAAATTTTTTCTAGGAAAAAACGTATTATTCGGATTTACATTAATTGCAATGGGAAAAATTGATTCGGATTACGAACTTTTCGGATCACGAACAGGGTCAAGGAACGGATTGTGTTCGTGAACCGAGGTATCACTGTAGTTGATTTCGATGTAAAAGGTAACTGTGTCAATAAGAACGGTATTTATTTTTATTTAATCGTACCTCCAGATTTTTTATGTAATCGTACCATTGGGTTCAGGTTAAAATCATGTTAGTTTCGTAAGTCTATTCGAAGCTTATAGCTTATTTGCCATAATTTGTCATTGTGTTATGTCAATTTACTGTAACATCGCATTTAGTGGACTATATCATCAGCGTAGTGATAAATGAACTTTGGCTTTCCCATAGACTCAATACTGACTTCCGATGCTGTCGTCAAGTGTAGATTTAATCAACATGTTACCATGGAAGCCCACGCTTCCGATTTTTAACTTGTTACGCTCCACCTTCAAGGTAATTATCGTGCGGTGCTAGGACCACGATAATGGCTGCCTAAGTCGCTAGTCTGACCGAAACGTTCTAAAGTTTTTCTGTTAAAAGCGTTTTTTATTTCTATTAAAATGCTTTCGAATGCGTTTCTTACGGTGATAATTTTAAGGATAACAAGTAGTTTTGAAATTTTCTACTTTATCAGTAGTCTTTATGAATTTAGTAAAATAATCATAGACTCAAACTTAGAAGAGACTTATTTTAAAATAGAAGAAAAAAATTAATTTTCTTTTTTTTTTTACAGTTTAAATTTTTTTACAGTAATTATTACAGAGTTCTTATTTTTATTTAGATTTAAATGAATTTGTAAAATTGACATATCTATGTGAAAGATCCAAATACGAATCTAAGTTATTCTATTAGAATATTCGATTTTTTAAAAATTTGATAGGCCTATTTTCTGTTCTATTTATTTGCTCTGCACTAAAGCGCCTGAATAATAACTTTGTTCTTGCCTATATAGGCAAGAACAAAAATATTATAAAGATACTCTTATATAAGGTATTCTCATATATAAGAGAATACCTTATATTCTTCTAACAATAATTTAAGAAATTGTTTATAATATTTTCACCTTAAATAACTATAGTGCGTTATACAAATTATTAAATTTAACCATTAGACTTTATGCAATAATTTTTGTAGTTCTAAAAGATCATTTCTCTTTAATGAAAAATTCGCTTCTCTAAATTTTAACATAAAACATTCGATATTTTAATATTTTGCAGCATAAAAACCAGCAATTCTTTTGATTTAAAATTGCTAATAAATATTATTCTGTTGTGTGTTCTCTTAAAAGACGCATTCCTTATATAAAAATTATAACAATATTTTATTGTACCGGTAATTTTTTAGGTTAAACCTTTCTACAAGACAAGACAATACTGTACAGACTAACACAATGAGTGGAGATCGTCAACACCGCACTAATATAAACATCAATTATTTATAAAAATTATAAGTAAATATCATCGTTGGTAAATATACATAACATATTCTTAGCCAAAAACTTATTTTATTCTTAATGAATAACGTATCATTTTGACTAAACATAAAATTAAAACAAAAAATCCTAGACATACCAATTTTTTCCCCTATTTGTGTATGATAAGGATTTTTTGATCTGTCGGTCCATTTTCCAAACCAATTTGACATTTCTGTTTGAAAGTTTATCTGCCTAAAAAGTTTCAAAGTATTTTAGAATATTTCAAAAATTTCTTAGATATGATCGAATTACATCAATGTTCTGTAAGAAATCTATTTGTTATTATTATTTTTAAAATTCTGTTTAATAATTTATAAATTTTTTATTAAACAGATTGCAATTCAGAAAAGTATTTAATTTTTTTATTTATATTACATTCTGAAATTAAAAAAATATATATATATACAGTGGATTCCGCTTAAATGGGACACCGGTTAATTGGGACAGCCGCGTAATTGGGATTAATCTCAAAGAACGAAAACCAAACTAATAAACTAATACAAAATTTAAATGCTTAATTGGGACAGTAGCAGAAAAGGAATTTTCAATTTTTGATATATTTTAGGGATTTTTCGAAAGTATGGCTACATTTACATTCAGTAATCTTGGCCAAGATGTCAAGAAAGGATTTTACACTCGAATAAAATTGCTTGGCTGAATAAAATTAAAAGCCAGCCATTTAATACAATCCATGGTAGATTCTCTGAACTAAATGAAATAAACCAAAATCTACCATAGGCGCGACTCCTACAAAAAGAAAATCAACTGTGTAAGGAATGGGCATTACAGAATGAAATTCCAGGAACATCGAAAAGAAAGCGTGATGGAAAGGATTCAAAAGTCGAAGATGCATTAGATCAATAGTTTTCTATAGTTAGCGGGGGAGGCGTGAATATCAGCAGCCCAGTATTGAAGATGGAGATCAGTAAAAGCTAATAATTAGATACCTATTTTAATAAATCAACATTAAAATAGGTAATAATTAGGTAAAATAGGTAAAAATTAGGTAATAATTAGGTATATTAAAAATATATAAAAAAATATATTATAAATATATTAAAAATAGGTAATAATTAGGTAAAATAGGTAAACATTAAAAAAATAATAATTAGATACCTATTTTAATGTTGATTTATTAAAATAGGTATCTAATTATTATTTTTTTACCTATTATTTATTTACCTACGAATTACATATTTTATTTTAGAATTTATTATTACTTCGTTTAATTGGGACAGCCGCTTAATTGAGACAAAATGGCTTGGCCCGACGTGTCCCAATTAAGTGGAATCCACTGTATTTTTTTATTATTTTGAAAAATGATTTTTAATACAGTATTTATAAAATATTAATTTTTATGCTGGTCCGATTTATGAACTAAAGGACAAGTTTTGTAGACCTATTTTTAAAATTTTATAGATACCATTTATTAGTTTAGTTAGTTTATAGTGACCATGCGTTCTTACAATCACTCCAAAAAACTATACATTACAGAATTCGCTTGCGCCCGGCTAACGGAAAAGTACCAAACTTTTATAATAATATCACGAACATGATATCTCGCGACAGAATTTGATAACTCGCGTGTTGTCTAATAATCACCTTATCAATTCGCGAGTTTTTCGTCTGTTTGTTTCAAGGATTGACACCATGATGGAAATTAGTATCCTAAAATTTAAATTTTTATATTATTATGCAAGATACTTTTGATTTTCATATTATTATCTATATTTGAGAATAAGAACTCTCAGATTGACAGACATAATCGTAAATTATAAATGCAGATAATCACAGCCTTGAAATTTTTCTCCAAAATTGTTTATAAAAGTTAATGAATAAAACTTTTTATTTAAATATATCAAGAAAAACAATGCTTTTTGCCGATTTTTACAATTTTTAAATTGCTTTAATTCCTTTATTAATGGGATTTCAAGCTTCAAATTTGATAATTGTTATTCTATTGAATACTTTTTTTCTTTTTTTTTTTAAATCTCACTAATTCTTTAATTCTTTTTATATTCTTTCTCTTATAATATATTTTCTTTCTCTAATTCTTTCTATATTGAATATTTATTTGACAATTATATATAATATAATTGTCAAATCAATATTTAATTTTAGATCAAAGTTACAGAAGTTGAATTTTGGTCGCAATGACACTGTGATTAGAGTCAATCAGTGACTATTTTACTTGGCTGAGAGTAATTTTATCCGCTGTCCATTTTGGATATCAGGTAATATTATTCATTTAAATTTTATTTAAATAAAATTTACATTATTGTTCATAATACGACTCTAAATTTTATGATAAATAAATTATTTGTGACATAAGAATATCATAACAATTTTATGTTATAAATAATGATAATAATTTACTAATTATTAATATTTAGAGAACCTAATCTCATAAAAAAACTGAATATATAATTATACAGAATTTGATATATAAAATATAGTTTTGTTATTATAAAGTTGCAAGTTTTATCAAAAAAAAAATTTAAGTAAGTCTATGTTAATATAATATTAAGATTGTGATTATTATAAAAATATATAATATTTTGGCAATTTGGTTTCCTTCAACTAGCTGACAAATAATCTAAGATCTATGGATTCTATTAAAGAAGATACGGCTTTTAAAATATCAGAATTTGATTTAATGGAGGATCCCGAATTTCAAAATTCGGTCAATCTTGTGACCGAAGATATTCTAGTAGAATTTACTAGAAAATTTAACCAATTATTATTAGATGAAAATTTACGAAAAGAAATGGAAGCTGCTATAGAAAATGTTTTGAAAAATCGACTTATCCAAAACGAGACAGAACTGATCACTCTTGTTAGAAATTATATATACGAGAAATGTATAACTGTAGATAAATTTAATAAAGATATAATTACAGAAATTTTAAAGAAGATGCCAGCAAATAAAAACAAATATGATGAAATTTTGATGACAGATGAAAAAAATGATCACATTCAAAATTTCCCACTAGTAATAAAAATTGAACCAAATATTGAATCTTTTACAAAATCAGAAAAACATTTTTGGAAGACATTTTCGGTTCAAACACACCGTAATTTAATCACACTGAAAGTTAAAATTGAAAATAACTACAACATTTCTATAAATTTATTAAAGCCCAAGAAGAATAAACAATTTGTTTCATCGCAAAAAGACAAACAGTCTGGTAAAATTTTTACATACGCGAGTAAGAACAAAAAAATAAAAACAAGATTAAATTCAACATCAAATTCAAGAGAAACCTTATTAACTACTGTATCCGCATCCGAATATGCTAATGCACATGTTAAAACTGTTCGAATTCCTTCCTGTGTGGATTCAGATCTAGATAAAGTAAAAGAAAATAGAAATGTTGTCATGGAAAATTTATCCGGATCAACTGATTCCATGTTATCAGAACAAAATAATAACGAATTTGCTATTGACGATTGTAACAATAAACTAGAAAACAATGCAGATAATTCAAAAGTTAATGCATCAAATAAAAAAATAAATACTAGAAGCATTTTCTCACTCAGATTTAATAAAAAATCTTTTCGTAAACTGAATAAATTTAAGAAAATACAGAAAAGCGAATCCAGCCATCAAAGTATAAATAATAAAAATAAAATAGAAGAGATTAAATTGCACTGTTTACCAAAAATTTCTCTTTCAGAAAATCAAATTGATGGTATTCCAATTATAAAACCTTTATCGTTTTCTAAATCATTAAGAAATCTATTTAAAAAATCAAAAACAGGTGACAATTTACAAGATATACAATCTAATATAAATAAAATAACATCTAATTCTGATCGTTGCAAGTATCTCGAAGAATCGTACAAGTTTCTATATAATGAAAAAACTGGTATCGAAGAAAATCTCATCGAAAAATCAATCCTTAATGCACAATCAGAAGAAATAACAATTTTCCCTGTAATGGTAAATTCTATATATGAAAAAATTTCGCCGAAAAAATTATCCTCAAAACAGGAATTTGATTCGAAAACCAAAGTCGAAAATTTTTTTCTACCTATTATTGCTAATCATGTATATTCTTCTGAAATTCCTTGGCATATGGCAATATTTGAAAACGAAATACAAACTTTGGAAATGTCAAACATGCAAATTTCAATTTACAAACAATCATCTTTAGAAAATTATGCCGAAGAACAGGCGGAAGTGAACTTGGTAGAGAGTATACAGGAAGAATCGAAAAATTTAATAATAATAATCGCTCCGCCTTTGAAAGAACTACCAATAGTTATTATATTTCAAAATTTTAACTTCAGGATATCGAGTACTGACGATGAAAATCCGATAAAAAATTCTGAAAAACATCGTAATATGAAGAAAGAAGAGAATACAGATATAAACAATTTAGCTAATAATGAGAAGCGTGAATCAATAATTATTAATACTTATTTTCAAACTGAAAAAATTTTCAAGTTAAACTTTTCTTCTGTCAGTGTATCATTTCCAAATATTTTATATTCCTCAACTAAGCAGTTAGATTTAATTAGTGGAAATGCTGAACTCATAGAAAACCTAAAACTTATTCCAAAGAAAATAAATTGCCCTAGTAGAAAGGAAGAAGCAAACCTTATCAAAAAAATGTATACAAAAATTATTGGTAGGCGACCTGGGCATTATTGCAGAAAACATGGCATCGATTTATCTTTATCCTGTGAAGAACAAGCATTTCTCAATTCTCATCCCAGTGATAATCAGATAAATTTAATAAAAGTGAGCAAGAGTGATAAAAGTGTCTCAAAAACAATCAATAGAAACATAAAAACATACAGTTTCAGAACTCTATTACCCAAAATTTCAATAATAACGGATCCGAAAAAACAGCAAATTTTTAATAAATCGAATAAAATTGTAAAAAATATCTATAATTCAGATAAATGCATTGCCCAGGAAAGATGGCCACCATATTTACTTCCAAGAGATTTTGGTTTTCCATTAATAATTTCTGCACCGATGTAAAATAAAAATAACCATTTAATTCCGTAAATTAAAATTAAATTGCCCAGGAAAGATGGCCACCATATTTACTTCCAAGAGATTTTGGTTTTCCATTAATATCTGCACCGATGTAAAATAAAAATAACCATTTAATTCCGTAGATTAAAATTAAAAATTGAAAATTATCATCGCTAAAATTTAATGATTGATAAAATTATCATCTAATTATTTTGGAATTCGGAATAAAATTTGTTTGAATTATTAATAAATAATAAAATATTTCAAAATCCAATAATTGATTTTAATTTTTTATATGTTATGTTACTAGGATTGCCAAAACGGGTTTTTATAAAAACTCGAGATGATGAGCTAATATTAAAGAAATGCTCGAGTATCCGAACTTTTTTGATAAATATTATCTATTAAGTCATTGTGCTTAAAAATCCACTAATCACTGGATAAATTAATTATGGTCATAATGAATAATTTATGCTCTTTTAGTGCACATAGTCAATCAAATAATAAGCATGCAGGTGTACTCCTTATCTCAAGTCGTTACTCGTTCTGGCCTCTAAGTACCTAGATTACAGGAGCACACCAGTAGTGGACGGCTTGAAATGGGGATCGTAAGCGGATTTAGGAAGAATGGCGAGAGCACGTATCTTTTCTGTCGTTTGGAAAAAGACAAAAAAATATACAACAATCATAAATTATTAACAATATAATTATTTGTATTATGAGGCCATCCTATCATTTTTTTCCTGAATCCGCTATTGGTGGGTATCTGCATGTTATACTCTGTCGATTAGTTTGTGATTTATTTTTGTTTCGTGATACATGGCCAGTTCCACCAAATATAATGCTCATAAAAAAATAAAAATACAGTAGTACAATCCGCTATTGGTGGGTATCTGCATGTTATACTCTGTCGATTAGTTTGTGATTTATTTTTTTGTGATACATGGCCAGTTCCACCAAATATAATGCTCATAAAAAATAAAAATACAGTAGTACAAAAAAAAAAACTTATAGAAAGGAGTTTAGCATATGATAGTCAATAATAATCAAAAACTGTAAAAAGATAAAACCAAACAAAATAGAGATAACAAGACCATATATTGATTCCATATATCTATGGTTAATTCTATAAAAAAAAAGTAAATGTAAGAAGTTAATTAGTAAAAAAAGTGTAAAAGTACTTGCTAAAAGTCCATAATTCATATAAAGAAAAACTGTCTAAAACATCACTATCTGATAAGAAAGGCATAATTATTAAAATTCTTTTTGTACAAATATAATTTAAAAATGTGATAAAAACAGAACGATTAAAAAACCATAAAGGTTTAGCAATAAAATAAGGACACTCTACTAAAATGTTATTTCACAGTTGCAAAGATCGGAAATCGGTTAGTCTTTATCTATCAACAGTTGGCAAATAAGGCATTCAACTGTGTCTTAAATAGGGCCTTTCTAAGACTGTTTACTTTGATTTGATATCGTGAAATCATAAAATTTGTAACAGCGTTGAATCCTATAATTTTAATCTTATTATGATTTGTAGTTATTAATTTAAATTAATAAAATTAAATAATAAAAATTTCGTAACCTCTAATCTATGCTTTTCATGAAATAATTTTTTCTGTTGCTCAATAACAAGTTTAAGATTACCAGTTTAAAAATTCCCTTAAGGACAAATTTAAGGAAACCTTTAAAACATTAAAGCTGAGCTTATTTAATGACAATCGCGAGCTTCGGTGATCTGTTTATTTGCGAGAAAACTCGAGTTTTTTTTAATTGACTGACTTTCCGAAAAAGTGTTCGTTATCCGAACTGTTCGTTAACCGATCACCCACTGTATATTAAACAGTGTATACAATATATGGCGTACAATCCACGTGGTACAAGACGCATTTGGCAATTCAGAATTCTGCTCAGACTTCTGATTAGTCTGACAGATAAGCGTTCGGTAAGTCAGATCTGATTTTAGTCTGACTATAGCGCCGTGTTCTGTAATTCAGAATTCTGACTCAGAATTTCAGAGCAAACACAGGTTGCTTTTTCGTTCCTGACTTTTGTCTGAGCAAGGTGGCTGCGCCCACGAGATGATATGCGAAATTAAAATGAATGAGAGTGATGAAGTTTTTCAACTCTAACACCCAGAGGAGCAAAAATGTATAACTGAAGGAAAGGTATCTCTTTACATAAGTAGACATTATTGATACGAGAATTCGTGTGGACAGGATATTTGTGAAAATTTAGATCGGTTATTTTGGTTGTTGTTGTTATTATTATTTTCTTAAATCGTCAAACAAGTAGTTGCATCTAAATTGCGACAAATTTAGATGAATCTACTTGTTTGAAGATATATTTTCAAGGAAAAAATTATTTTCAAGGAATCATTCTTCTTCGGCTTTTACAATGTTCCGATTCATCCTGCATATACACTGACGGAAGGATGATTAGCCACTAGTCCAGCGTAAAATTTTTTTAATTCGATATTAAAGCATTGTAATGCCGGGATGTGTAATAACTTGTATCCGCCATGTTAGTCAGCAGAGAAGCAGACATATGCATTCGGTAAATGTCAAGTCAGATGAGTCAGACGAAATTCAGAAGTCACGTGATCTATTCAGATATCTGGTCA
Organism: Olivierus martensii; assembly: GCA_000484575.1. Lineage (NCBI taxonomy): Eukaryota > Metazoa > Arthropoda > Arachnida > Scorpiones > Buthidae > Olivierus > Olivierus martensii. Next base: position 47,041 of record AYEL01082367.1, on the reverse strand, counting down.
GATTGATCTGAATTGCCGAATGCGCCTACAATCATACTGGATCGCCTGCTCCAATGGTCAGTTAGCATCACAAACAAAGCCATTGGTGCGACTCCATGTATGCTCCACGTGCGCTGAATACAACATTTTTTGCTATTTGTGGTGTTTTTTTTGTGTTATTGGTATATATTGTTTAGTGTATGCATGTAAGAATGAGCAAATACAAAGTGATAGAAGTAGGAAATACCTTTCAGCTGAAGATAGAATCTTTTAAAGGTGAGAAAATATCTTGGTCACGGCTCTGTTCGTCTCGATCCATTTTATTTATTTCGCGACTCATATTTTGAAAAACGTTGTTTTTGTTGATTGGAATTAAATCTTCAAATTTGGGAATCTATCTTCTCGAATATAAATGTATGATTAATAACATAGTAAAACGAAAGGTAGTTTAGTCCTCTGTCACTGACAAAATTATTTGATAAGTATTGTAATCAATTCTCAAAAGGCAAACTCTCAGTAAAAAATAGGCTATAACCTAAATGAAAGTCACAGCGAGTTGAACTTTAATCAAAATCATCGTTGATCAAAACAGATTCTTGTGATAAAAGACACTTATTGAAATGAATTTTACTTGGCTTACAATCAATGCCATGCCTCTTGATACCACAAAATTTTCGGGATAAATAGCGTTAATTGAAAGGAAATAGATTTTTGACAAAAACATCAATTGGAAATTTATTCATTCTTTCACATTCCATATCTTTTCATATAAAAAAATATTATCATCTGGATTATTATTTTGTTTATTTATTTTACTACATTTCGGTGCTATTCAACATTCATTACTATTTCAACTGTTTATGAAACTATTTTTGTTGTTGGTTATCCATCTATAACTTTTCATTCATGTTTTCTGGGATCAATAGAGGAAATTTAAATTAGTATTTTAAATATAGAATTTCAATTTAATAATTTTATTCTAAACAACCGTTAATGTTTCGATACTAATCAATATTCCAAACTGAAATATTTTCAAGGAATCATTCTTCTTCGGCTTTTACAATGTTCCGATTCATCCTGCATATATATATATTATTATTATTATATATATCCATATATATTAGAGCTATCACCATTAATATTATTATCTAACACAAGTCTTTCTTGGTGTTGGGATTTTTTTTTCCGTCAGTGTATATATTATTATTATTATATATAATAGAGCTATCACCATTAATATTAAAATAAAATAAAAGATTGCTTTCTAGAAAAATATCTAGATTAAATTTTAAAAACTCAGATCTGGATGGAAAAAAATCAAGAGTGGCAACTTTGGGTTAAACAGAGGCTGTGGTTCGATATTCTACGTACTACACTAACTAAACCTTCTCACACCTATGGACCAGCCTATGATTAAGCCGAGATTATTCTCGCAGACGTTTCTACCCTATAGTACTTCAATTGTTGGAGCAGGGAAGCAGTCTTTTGGCATGCCTCAGAATAAAAGATGAAGGCGCTACAGCATATCTGTCGGTTTGACCTTCTCACACCTATGGACCAGGCTATGATTAAACCGAGATTATTCTCGCAGACGTTTCTAACCTATAGTACTTCAATTGTTGGAGCAGGGGAGCAGTCTTTTGGCATGCCTCAGAATAAAAGTTGAAGGCGCTACAGCATATCAATGTTGGCCGGCTGACGGTTACTCTACTCGTGAACTGGAAGTTCTACACTATCGCCTCCGCATAAATACTGCTCTGCTAAAATCCTTCGACATTCTCATAAATTGATACGACTTCGCCTGCATGCCTGCACTGTGGCGGCCTAAAGAATTCTTATCATTACTGGATTGAGTGTCTGGCCTACTTTTCGGCGCAGATAATCCGTGGAATGGCCTTAAGTCTTATCATTAGCTCCTTTACTGACTTAGTCGCAATCTATTGAGTCCCGCATCAAGTGGAAATCGGGCAGCATACAGCCCTCCTGCAACCTCTTTGCACTTCTGGAACGGTACATCGTCCCTTCCCCTATACGCTCATCGTTAATAATATTGTCGTATTCAGAGGGAAAAAAGCCAACTAAAACTTTCATATTAATAGTAATAGAAGAAGAAGAAGAAGAAAGGGGGGGAAGTATTGATAAAATCAACGATTTATGGATAAAATGAAGTTAATAATTTTTGGATTAATTTATTTAAACTTAATAATTACTTAATATGTAATTAATTAATTAAATTAAAAATATATTATTAAATTTCAGAAATATATTAGCTTGATTCATATGAAAATTAAAATAAATAAATAAAAAACAAAAACATTTGTCTATTGTCCGTGTACATGTCTTTACAAGTAAAATGGCGACCGCCAGTGGTATTGTGTGTAAAATTGGTCCTTCTATACTGAATGCTGATTTATCAGAAATATTTGCAGAATCTCAGCGTATGTTGGAGAGTGGAGCAGATTATTTACACCTAGATGTTATGGATGGTCATTTTGTTCCTAATATTACGTTTGGTCATCCCGTTGTCAAATGTTTACGTAGGAAAATTCCAAATGCTTTTTTTGATCTGCACATGATGGTCGCAAAACCACAACAAGTGAGTTAAAGATCAGTAATTTAATTTCTACTTATGTAAAAAATTTTTGATCTGCACATGATGGTCGCAAAACCACAACAAGTGAGTTAAAGATCAGTAATTTCTACTTATGTAAAAACCAAACGACATCTACATACAGTAAAGGCAATTTTTAAACTATATTTCGCCATCATAATTTTCTATTTGTGCGGTCAGAGTTCTTTTAAATGCGTAATTCTGCATGAGATAAGTTCTCTCTGTTTACATTAACTGTATCAGATTGGTGATGACATATTTCATCTTCATTTTGTAATCACGTGATAACTGATACAAAATGATAGAGAGATTCATTCATATGTGAAATCGCGACATGTTATGCATTAACTGTATCAGATTGGTGATGACATATTTCATCTTCATTTTGTAATCACGTGATAATTGATACAAAATGATAGAGATTCATTCATATGTGAAATCGTGACATGTCATATATATATATTTATTTTATTATTATTATCCCCAATTCATGTTTCAAAAATTTATAAATAAGAATTTTCATAACTTAAGCAAAATAAGAAAACTATTACTTTTCATTTTTATTTCCTGTTAGGGATATGAATATTTGTTATAGGGAAGACTAGTTGGGAAGATGCAGTATCTGTGGCATACTGTAAATTTTTAAGAAGATAATATGGATCTGATAAAAAAAAATTACCTCATCACCTCCAAGTACCATATGCATCACGCTGCAGATTCCACGTTGCGTGGCGCCATCTATAGGGCACACTTCGACTCGAAACTTGTGTTATAGGGAAGACTAGTTGGGAAGATGCAGTATCTGTGGCATACTGTAAATTTTTAAGCAGATAATATGGATCTGATAAAAAAAATTACCTCATCACCTCCAAGTTACATATGCATCACGCTGCAGATTCCACGTTGCGTGGCGCCATCTATCGGGCACACTTCGACTCGAAACTTATAGCTATGGCATAGTCAGTGAGCAATAATTGAGCTAACCTTGAACACTTCTTATGCTATCTGCTCTAAGCAAAGTATATATAATACATCAAAGTTGGTACGTGAAAACAGAATACAAGAAAGTATGAATGCCCTTATATCATCATAAGACACTTCTGTAGTATGCCAGAAGAGTGTTTAGTGTACTATTTTGCCAGCACTAGATGATGGAGTCTTTGGCACAGCACTTTTGACACATCTGATAGTTATTTTAGCACTAAGACAGGTACGGTAAAATAAACAACTATACAATTGCAGAAATATCTGCAATTATTTATTTTACTGTTCCTACTTAGTGTTACCATTAGTATATTTTTTTTTTTATCAAGACAGTAGTTTAATTAATTCTTAATACATCACACCTGATAGCTTAGAGGTAAAATAAATGGTAGGATTTTACTTTGACTGCCATGCGTTTTCGCATCTGATCATACTGCGACGCGTCTATGAATAATAGCTGTGTTATAGCGCGCGTTAATGCCTGTCGTTTATTTCATGCTCAATAAAGTAGATGTTAACGTGCATGTGAATTATATTAATATCTACTTCATCATGTTATCATATATTGCATATTATATGATGATATATCATCATCATTTAATATGCAACCGTGGTGCCGCAAAAAAAGCGAGGCAGTCAAAGTAGAATTTTACCTTCATAAGTCAACTACATCATGATCACACTCATATATTCATGAGAGGTTGGGCAACTCTCAAAAAAAAGAACACAAATAGAATCCACTTGCTATACATTATTTTATAAATCAAATTTTTAGGTTTATAATTTGGTTTTATGGTAATATAATGTATTGAGAAAAATTTTCAACAAATATGTAATCTATATTTTTAAATTAAATTTATTTTGATAGGCAATTACAACTTACTATAATTACTATAATAGTATATTTATTATAATAAATGTAAGATGTTACAGTGTATCAATGTGACAGATGCTAGTGTATAAAAATCTAAAATAATTATTTTGATTATTTAGAAATATTTAACTTTTCTAAATTGGATAAAAATTTTGGCAAGGAATTGATTTTGAAAGTTTAGGAATATGCAGAGGAATTTTTTAGCAAACCAATTGCCAGTTCTATTATACTGTTTGGGATCTTTCTGTGTTGTAGGAGTTTTAAGTTTAACAATGTGTTACTGACTATTGACACATGATAAAAGTATAAATTGATTATTTCATTATGCTAAAAATTTATATGAAAGTTATAGAAAACTTTTAAATAATTTTTTTTTTAAAACAAGCTATTAATTTGCTTTTTCTTATGTGATATTGAGTAAATTAATATCTTTAATTAAACTATAGTTTGCAATTGTAGATTGCAAAACATAATATACTCTGTTGCAAAAATTGACGTGCATCTAAAAAATAGAATAAGAATTGCAAAACTCAGTATGTAAATGCCTTTCAGCTAGATACAAAAATTATTAAAATTTCATCACTAATGAATGCATAAGGCATTTTAAGAGTACATGAGAAGGGTAAATCTAAGGCCAATATAAGGAATATCATTTAGAATTGCAAATATATCTGATCAGTTGTGCTGTTCATTATGTTAAATAGTCTATGAAGATGCCTCTACAACATATCTGTCAGCAGTATAAGCAACTGAATGAGTTTGAGAGATCACATTATACAGCTACAACAAAGCTGCATTGCTTTTTTTTTGCAACAGAATGAATTTATATACATTTTGTCAGTACAAAAAATTAAATAATAAACTCTTTAGATTAGTGATCCCTAAAGTGTGGAGCATGCACACCCAAGGATGCATAAGAAATTTTTAGGGGTGCATGCTATTATTCATATAGGAAAACACAGAAAAGCATTTATCAGGAGAAAAAATTTATTACTACAGAAATATTTTCAACTTATTCATGAGATCTTTCTCTACTGCATTACTTGTGTAGCTAAGGAAAAGTCTCAGAAGTACATCCTTTTGATAAGTGTTTATGGTTTTCTTCTATATCAATTTTATATCAGGAAATAAAGAAGGAACTGAATGAACACTATTTTTCTTTACTGATAAAGGAATGTATTAAAAAATTTTTGAGACCACTAATCTATAGATATTTGATTAAATCAAATAATAACTAAATTTATTTAATCATTATTTACAATTTGTTTCACATTATTTGATTAGTTTTGCATTATGAAAAGCTTTCACTAATAATTATTCTCTCATAATCTTTTTAATTTTTTTAAATTCTTTTATAAAATTACTATCATTATGAAAACAATTAATGTTACTTTAGCTTGATTTTTGAGGGCAGTTGCATTTTAGAAATAAATAACAACATATCACTATGTAGAGAAATCAAATTGGTGCTATTTTTGTAAGGTATATTGTTTCTAAATATTATTACAATGCATTTCTAATCTAGTGATTTATAAAATGCATTTCATTTGTGTAACATTACTATGTATAATCATAGGAGTTTGATTGTATAGAAAATTATGATGGTGAAATATAGTTAAATATTACTTCAATAAAATTACTTAACAGTGTTGTATTTTATTATCTCTTAAAGTGGATTGAGCCAATGGCAGATGCAGGTGCAACTCAATATACTTTTCATTTAGAAGCTACTGATGATCCATTAGAAATTATAAGGAAAATTAGAGAAACTGGAATGAAGGTAAATTCAATATTTATTATTATTATTATTATTATTATAAAATATAATTTCCCATCATATAATCCACAATTTCACAATAAAATAGACGGAATTAATCGCCTTATTTTCTATTCTGAGCTTCTTCTTGTAACTGTACTAGCACTGACTTAATACTACTGTATATCCTTCTTGGCTGTTGTCATGGAGACTATGCTATATAGCATTTGTAAAATTGAATTGAGTCGAAAATTTCCGTATCTGAATATTTAGATCCTTCAGATCAATTTTTTTATCTATTGTACTTGGAATACTGGAAATTTTTATTGAAGTAAATTTTCGAAATAGGCCTACGTTTACATTGACTTAATATCGAGGTGTATATACGTTTTAAAGATTAAATTTAAAAATGTAAATTGTTCATAAAAATCTCCTGAATGTGAATTTATTATTTATTTCTATAGATAAATATTTTTATTGCCGTAAACTATATTTTTCTTTAATTTTCTATTGCTTATTTACAAGTTTAATTAGAAAAATTCTTGAGGATAAATTATGGTAATTATTGATGTGAGAGAGTGATGAATATAGAGAGAACTCTTAAATATTAGTTTTTAAAAATATTTCAAACATATTTTATAGAAAATTTTCATATTATTCATGAAAATTTCTGCTAAAAAATGTTAAAAAATCAATAGTTTAGTATACATAGTTTACTTATAGCACTATGTACTTTAACTAAACTAAACTATACACTATACTAATTGAGCTATATACTAAAATAGTTTAGTATACATAGTTTACTTATAGCACTATGTACTTTAACTAAACTAAACTATATACTAATTGAGCTATATACTAGAACAGTGTACTACCTTGGTACACGTACCACTGGTGGTATGCGAGATATGACTAATGGTATGTGCATAATTTTGACTTCCTATTTGTACTTTTGTTGGTGGTACTGAAATTTTTGAATTTTGATTTTGGTGGTACGCATTTATGAAAAGGTTGAGATCTGCTGTACTAGATTATGCATAGCATAATTTAGTACTATATGCTAAATAGTACTAATAATAATTTTTCTAAATTTAAAAACAAACTCAAGAAAAAAGTTTTTCAACCCAAAAAACAAGTGTAATCTATGGTGAAATATAATAAATGTTAAAGGTGTATATTCTAAAAATACTGTGTTACATAAAACTCAAAAACATTCCACAGTAAAGTACTTGTACAGTACAGTACTTACCACTGAAATTGGTTCATTCGTATGAACGTCAGATACCAATAAATTTCAGGAGAATATCTTATTTTTGACTATAAATAACTTTATAAATATGAATTTTTTATCTTTTATCTGTTCTTTTTATCATATTTTATATGTATATCAGTTCTTTCTGTTAACAGGAAGAAGTTCTCTGGATGAAAGAAGATTCACTGTCAGTGATTCTATTAATAGTCCAGCTTCTAATCTTAATTTTATTGTGGATTTTTTTTTTAAATATTGAGTTAATAATAGATTTATCATGAATTTCATAAGATGACTTAAAGAAATTCCAGTTTCTCGTTTTTTTATCTCAGATTAATTTATTCTTGATGTCATTTCACTTCCTTAACGTTCAATTATATACGGTGAGGGGCCTTAAGCAAAGAAACATAAAACTCTTTCATTTTTTCAAAAAAGAAAACCCGAGAAATTTTATGATTACACAATTTTGCATTCAAACATGTTTCAAATTTAACAAAAAAAGGACTTCTTTTTTTATGATAATTCGAAAGAGTTTATCGAGAAAGTCGGGTATAATAGAGTAAAAATTATGCAAAACGAAAAAAAAATTTTCTGAAATTGAATTTTTAAAATCGAATACATTCATTGATTGAATAACGTTGAAAATACTGGTAAAGGAATAAATAAAGGAAAAAAGTAATTCAAAAATTGTTTTGATTACAACTTGCATAATAGAAAAAAGGAGTAAAAAGAAAATATGAAAAGAAGAATTTATCATCTTGAAAAAATATATCAAATTAAAATAATTAAATGAATTAGACCTGCATAAATAAATAATTTAATTGATAATTTGGTCCAGGTTGATTCGTAAGCATTAGGCTCATGAAACAACTTGGACCCAATTATCAATTAATTCAATCAGTCAATTAATGAATTGTCTTCATTCTCTATTTTTTAGTTTCTCTTCTTTCTTATTTTTTTACTATATTTGTTGAAGTTAAGCTAATTCCAAAATCCCATCCAAAATTCCTGATAACTGTGAAATTCTGATATATGTAGATCATTCACAGACTTATAATGAGTTTCATTAATCGTTTTATGAACATTTTATTTAAAAAATAATACAAATATCACTATATAAGCGCAAAAATGGGCAGCTTGTCTTTCCTGTGAATTTATGGAGAATATTTTATACACACATATATTTTATAGGTTACTATATAATATAATGTTTAGAAAGTTATTTATCTATCAGCTTTGCATTTGAACATCTCTTATTATTATATATGAAAACCAAATTTTGCTCAATGATTTTGAAAATTAAGGGAAAGATTGCTCTCTATGCTTGGATCAACTGGAACAATTCCTTATAATTTATTTAAAATAAATTAAGAAAATCTACTAAGTAACTTTTCAATAATAATAATTGTACGTCTACAAACTGAAAATACATATAGAATACTTTCTAATAGAAGAGCTTTCACGCTCTTCTATTAGAAAGTATTTGGTATTGAATTCGTTCTGCATATAAAAGATGGGACACTCCGCGAATCGCCAAATATACCGAATATTTTCCGTATAGAAGTGAGTTTCCCTTTTCTTTGAAAAATAGGAATCTACTTTAAATAGGCTCTTTGAAGAGAGATTATATCAATTTTTCAGAAGTATCTTTAAAGTTTTGTGGTTTCCATCAGAGTTTAAAGAGTTTCTCATTCGCGATTCCTCATTGTTTGAGGTGAAATGTTAAAGTTCTACTCGTTGATCCCGTTCTTCAACACACCGATTCATCCCATCACGTATCTGATTAGCACATAATGAGATTGATCGATGACTCCTAACTGATAGCCATAATTTATCTCTCCTGAAAATTCAGCAGCATTAAATTTTTTAAATAATTATTTTCAATAACTGGATATTTTTCTTAGAGTAATATTAGCCAGAATATATATGCAATGTTTCTTATAATCTACCTTAACAATAAATTCTTTCTCTTTTCTATTTTACGCTGCTAGTTACTAAGCAGAAGAGCTATTTCATAACCGAACTCGAGTCTCCTACACTCGTGTTGGTATCAACCAATAGATGAGAAATGAAATCAACAAATCTACTCGATCACTCTGGAAAAAATCTGCAGGTTAGGACCAGAATCAATTATGGAGCCATCAGATGGAAGGCAGATCTTATCGTGCGGCCAACTTTTCTCATATATTAGTATCAATGAACTATATACAAGATTTTCTGTGATATTTATTATTATGCTATTTTTATTAAAGGAAAACTTAATTTAGGTATGAGAACTTTATTTGCCTTCGATAAGAATCATAAGATTATTGGGTGATGATTAGTGGTATTTAGATATTCCCGATTAGAGAAGTCTATTGCATAAAGATTTTTTTTACTAATTGTTATTAAGTTTTATTATTTTGTTAATTTTTAACTAAAGTTTTATTCATTTTCGACTAACAGTCGATGTCATTTTGAGAAAAGATTATGTATTGATCTTGTAATAGTCTGACCACGAATAAAATCTATCATCTAAGCACGCACTCACATCTCGAAAAATTATCTGTGTTATACAATCGAATAAGTTACGTTGTTTATTATTTTTTTATTTTCTGGATGCATCTCTATTGAAAATATTTCGCTAAGACCGAAAAAAACGTGTTCTTTATGGAAATTCTTATCGATTAATATGCATATGATAAATCCGAAATATTCCCATAAATCTTTGTTCTGCATTAACAAAACCGGAAAAAATTTTTTTATTAAAAATCAATCTTAACAGTTAAGTAAATGAAGCTCCTATAATCTTAGACGAGTTGTCCTTTGAATTTTCTCAAGTCTAATTCTGCATGTCTTCAATAGAACAATGAGTAACTTAATAATGGATCTCATAATTATGGTCTATATTAGAGAAAGCAAAAAAAAATAAAATATTGTTTATATTGATTTAATATAGCATCAAAGACAAGGCAGAATCATAAAAAACAAGATCATATAGCAAGATATGATATAGACAAGACATATAGAGATCATATAGCAAGGGTTCTTAACCTTTTGATGGCTCCAGATCCCCAAAGGATCGTCCAATATGGTTCCCCTACTTCCTTCACTTGACTATCGAAATAATCACCACCATTACTTATATTAGTTGCCAGTATGACTTCCAAATATGTCAACAGCTTGAATTTACTATACTTTAGATATGGGTAGCTAGGAAGAGAACATGAAATAAAATCAAAATCATTGACCAAAGTATAAATTAATACATTAAATAAAATAAATACTACTATTCAGAGATCGAGTCCCATACACCCCAAGGAGTATGGATACTCCCGGTTAAAAACCCCTGTCATATAGACAAACCATATAGAGATAGTATAGACAATAGAGATAGATATCAATGGAGATAGATAGATACATAGAGATCATATAGCATTAAAGTCACAAAGACAATTTAACAGTTTTGGAAATTAGCAATGCATGGTGAAAGAAGGACAGAGTATCAATCTTTATCTTAAAAACAGAATAACTGAATAAAAGTCTACTTTAGTGTGAATTTTATTCAGTCTGTTCATCATTATGGCCTAACATTTTCGATAAACTGTGATAAACATTTAAAAGAAATAATAAAATGCTATTGAATGCGGCGTTTTGATTTTTTTCCATAGAGTAACAGAAATTTTATAACGAAGTTTGATAAAAATTTTTATTTTTATGACATTTTAAATTTATCATCACCACATTTTACGATGTTTTAAATTTATTACAGTACTACAAGCTAATTAAAAAATATATATATATACTCAAAAATAGATCGTTAAAAAGAGTTTTCTCCGACGAAACTTTTCATAATTAGCCTGCAACTATTTGAATAGCAATAACGCTAATTCATAAAACTAATGCCAAACATTAATTTTGAAAGAATAATTACTCGTAATATATTTTATTTAGTCAAACTTTTCAATTAAAGCTTTAAATAAAATATTTTATAAAGTAATTATTGACATAGGTAAGCTAAACATTTGCTATTTATTACTCGAAATAATTAATGTAAGACAATGAGTTTTGTCATAATTGGATTAAAAATAAATAAAAATTGTTATTTTTGTGAACATTGGATTTTATAATGTCAAAATAAATGTTTTCATTTTATTTTAAATTTTTATCATCTTATAATTATTAAAATATTGATTTATAGTGGTGGCTAGCGACTTTAAATCGTGGGGTGCTGCAACTTTCGAAGTATGTAAAATGTTTTCATTTTATTTTAAATTTTTATCATCTTATAATTATTAAAATATTGATTTACAGTGGTGGCTAGTGACTTTAAATCGTGGGGTGCTGCAACTTTCGAAGTATGCATATTTGATGCATACATATTGCAAATACAGTGCATATGTATTTGGATAAAATAGCAAAATTACGGTAAAAATAAAAAAATGAAAAATATTGTCGATAAAATTATATAGCTTACATATAATTCAAAATGTTATGTCTGTACTTGCGACTTCCAACTATTTAAATAGACGGAGTAAACACGATAAGCACTACCAACATGCTACTACTGGCACAACCTGCATTTAAACAGAAGTGGAACTGCACGATTGACAGTGCCTCATTATGCTAGTAGCTCGCATCCACACATGTCGCTATGATGTGCATATGTTCGCGTGAGCATTCGCGAGTAGCAATACGGAACTGTGGTAAGCACAGTGCCGTTAGAATCCTTCGCTCTCCTAAATGCTACAAGCAAGATCGTTGCTACAAAACAGATTTTTATTATTTTTTATACAAAATAAAAAATTGTATAGGATTGTTCATGATAAAATTAAATATTACAAGCAAATATAAATAAATTAATATATATATTTATGTATCGAGAAAAATTGGGGGTGCTGCAGTTCTGCAGTGTCAATGCACGAATCGCTACTGTTGATTTATATCTGTTAAAATAAAAGATATTTTACTTGACGACAGCATCGGAAGTCAGTATTGAGTCTATGGAAGCGGCGTATTACCAACTTTTGTGGCCATATTAATGCGCACAGAACAGTCGATTTCGATGTAAAAGGTAACAGTGGTATTACCAACTTTTGTGGCCATATTAATGCGCACAGAACAGTCGATTTCGATGTAAAAAGTAACAGTATCAGTAAGAATGGTGTTTACTTTTATGTAATCGTGCCTCTGGGTTTTCAATTTCGAATAAACATTCAATGCAATTTGCTTCGTTTGACGGCTAATCATGCAGCCTTTCGAGAATCACTTAAAATTACAACTCTCCGCCATTTTATAACTGTTAGAATCGATTGGAGTGCGCAGAACATCATTGCTCATCCGATCATCGTATATATATTATAGACACGCAGATAATTTATTACATGATAAAATCATGCTGATATCGTAATTTTATTTGAAGCTTATAGCTTATTTACTGTAACGTTGCGAATAATTTATTGTACTATATCATCGGCGTAGTGATATAAATGAATTTCGGCTCTCCCATAGACTCAATACTGACTTCCGATGTTGTCGTGAAGTAAATTCTGATTCAGAAAGAAAATAAATTCCAATTTAATAGAAAAACAGACTGCAGATTCGTTGGAATTCCAAAAACATTTGCTTTCAAGTAGAAAATTTAGTGAAGTGTATCTATTTAATAATAATAAAAAAATTGAATGATGATTTTTACTGCAATAAATTTAATGCTTTTTGTATTGCTGTTTGACTTATATTTTATATAGGATCTATTGAAAAATGAATTTTTATTTTAATTCAAAATATTTAATAAAAAAATATAGGTCTATATATATTTTTTGAAAATATATTGCAAACGGAACATAAATATGATCTTCTATAGAAATTCTTGTTGGATATTTTTTTATAAATATGATATTTTCACATTCTATCAATGTTATCATGACAGAAATTCCAGTTTATTGATGCTAGCTTTATAAATATAAGCTCTTGAGGGATGTCCAATAACTCTTTAATATAGAAAGCATTGTTATAAATTTGCGTTAAAATCAATAACAGATATTATCAAAATTGTTTTTCCTTTACTTTATAACTGAATATAAAAAAAAAATTATTATTTAAGTAATAGTTTGAGGACAAACTGATGCAAGAACTTTTATTTTTTAATAATCTATTTTCTGATCATTTTGACAAAATTATTCGTATCTTATATTAAGAATTAAGGTAACTGTATGTCGAGTACTAGTAGTTATTATTGTTTATTATTACTATAATAATTTCGGTCAAAGTTTAACCAGCTTAACTTTCACTCTAAATTAAAATATTTATTAATCTAACATTTATATAAGAGAAAAATATTCAATAACTATGATATAGACTGCTAAAATTGAAGCTTTAAATCCAGTTAAAGCAACTAAAACAGTTTCAAAATAGTAAAAATCGGCAGAAAGTTTCGCTTTTCTTTCTTCTTTTTCTCATCCTTCTATATATCACATATCGTTCAGCAGAATTCGATGAAATCTGAATATAACTGTTTTTATAAATTACTCGAGGCTGACTATAGATCCATTAGTCAAAACCGTACAAGACTCAATGAGACAGAATACATGTAAACGGACTAAGTCTCTTGATTATCTGTCTATTAATTTGTTAATTACTATGTGACCTATTTTCACTAAATGCAATTAATTCTATCCTGTTCTGCACCGACTCATCAGTCTGTGGTCTGTCTAAGATTCCCTGATAAGCAATCAGGTCGAAATAAAGCAGCGATATGGAGTTTCCTTCTCCGTAGACGACTCGAGAGATTGCATTGTTAAATCGCTTTTTGGACAAATTTAAAAAATATCTATATCCAAGATCAGTGTTTGTCAAATTTGGCTTCTCTAAGGATCCCTTTTTAATGATAATTTCGCAGATGTGTTGAAATATTTCATTGTATACAAACAAAACGTATCTATAGATTAGAATCTAATTAATATTTTTCCGTATAGTTATTATATGGTTTATGAATTTTTCTATTTTATATTTTATGCTCATTATTGAAATGATTTTTTGTATTTTCATAGAATGATCGCGGGCCACATTTTGAGAAACACTATCCTAGCTCATTTAAAGTTTTCTAAAAAGTTTGGCTGAATTGAGCCAAAATATGATGTATTAAAGAGAATGATTCTCTTCTCTGGTGACATCTCTACAAATTGTATCACTGAATTGATTTCTACTAAATTTAGAATGTAAATTTTCTTTGTTATTCGAAGTAGTCTGAAATTTTCAACCAATAGGGCCAAAACATAGAGAATGTGGATTCCTTTCAACATGAATTCTTCTACAGGACGCATCAATCAACTGATTTCGATCAAATTTGGAATAAATATATTTCTAATTTTACTCAATATTCCCTAAAAATTTTGATTCAATTGGATTAAAAATAAATTAAACATTCTCTTTATTTTTAATCCAATTGAATCAAAATTTTTAGGGAATATTGAGTAAAATTAGAAATATATTTATTCCAAATTTGATCGAAATCAGTTAATATATCAATTCAGTGTTAATATATTATTAGAACACCTTTCTCGGAGGAAAATAGTGATATTTACTTGTAATTAAAATCATAAAATATACAAAAAAGCAGTTCGAAGAAAACTAATCGCTTACTTTCCATTTATTTCGGAATGATTAAAGCTAATGGATCAAAATATTATCAAAATCATCTTCAATATTATTACAGTAATTTATACATTAAATTGTATAATAATAATCCGAGTATTGTATATTCCATAAATAAAATTTTATAGGGATATATGCAGAAAAGCCATACTGTTGCCCCGTGCTTAAACGCTTAGCGCCATCTGTTGTCAACGACAAAAAATAAAATATATTAATAAATATACATGCTGTTGCCCCGTGCTTAAACGCTTAGCGCCATCTGTTGTCAACGACAAAAAATAAAATATCAATAAATATACATAATAATATCATCTTAATTTCGGAACATTGAAAATTTGTCATTTTTAAATTGATAAATCTACAAAACTAATTAATGTTAATTAAAATTCGATTTTAATAGTTTGGCCACTTTATTAAATTTTATAAAAATTCAGACAAATAGATCAAATGTTTTAAGTTGAAAGATTTGAAGTATGAACATCCGACATTTTTAAATATTTGTAGATTTAAAACTAAATGATATATCATTGAGATCATATTCAATGCGTGATTATCACATTAAATTTCATAAAAATCAAATGAATAGTATTTCAGAGGTTTGAATATCCGCCATTTTTAAATAGTTGCAGTTAGAGATCGATGAATCGATGATGTCTTTAAAGACAGAACATCACCACCAAATTTCATGTAAATATACTAATTAGTCTCAAAAGTTATTAGTGGGAGACACTAATTACTATTGAACAGTCTGGTATCTGATAGACATGATGGTGATCTTATAAGCCTCCTTTTTCTTTCGGAAAGTAGGCTAAAAATAAGCCTACTACAGTAATAAGAAATTAGGATATTTTTACAATTTAGAGGGGACTAGTTAAATAAAGATTTAGTAAAGTAATGACGTACAGTTTAGTAAATGGATGTAAATCGCATTATATTTGAGAAGAAGAAAAATATAAGAAATATATTAAGCATCGTATATACTGTATTTATTAATGCAATAATAATGTTAAATTTTTTTTTAATTTAATGCAATATCTCAAACTAAGATATGGATGTAAATCGCATTATATTTGAGAAGAAGAAAAATATAAGAAATATATTAAGCATCATATATACTGTATTTATTAATGCAATAGTAATGTTAAAATTTTTTTTTTATTATTTAATTTAATGCAATATCTCAAACTAAGAGGAATGTTAATTAAGATATGCCTTACGGAGAAAATAATACAAATTATTACAAATATTTATTAAAAACATATTTATTTTTAAACAAAAATTCTATGACAACAACAGGAGTTAATTTCAATACATGGTAATATTTTCGATCATTAGACGTGATCATCAGCTACAAAATCAATTCCCAAACACAAACGAACTGTTTATACGTTTAGGAATTATTAATTTTTCTATAACTAGCGACCTGTTTAAAAGTTTAGAAATTATTTAACTTATTTTAACTGATAATGATCAATAAATAAAAGTTTTAAAGAGTTTTATTTATTGGTCATTATCAACAGAAGATATATTGATAAAATTTTTAATCATTTGCTTATAATTGTATTTGTTTCATTCGTAGATAGTTACGTACATTTTCTTTGTACTTTTTCATATATTCTACATACAAAATGCGTCATAAAAATGCCAAAATTTATAGATAACAAGCTTAAAAGTGTTTATGAAACCAAAATCCAAATAGCTTGACTATGGTTTCATAAACATTTTTGCCTTTCCTGATGTGCTAATGAAGGAAGCAGAAATGGCAAAAACGTTTATGAAACCATAATCATGTGCTAATGAAGGAAACGCAAAGATAGTAAAACAGTCCAAATAGTGTGACTATAGTTTCATAAACATTTTTGCCGCAAAAACGTTTATGAAACCATAATCATGTGCTAATGAAGGAAACGCAAAGATAGTAAAATAGTCCAAATAATGTGACTATAGTTTCATAAACATTTTTGCCTTTCCTGATGTGCTAATGAAGGAAGCAGAAATGGCAAAAATGTTTATGAAACCATAGTCATGTGCTAATGAATGGAAGTCAAAGATAGTAAAATAGTCCAAATAGTTTGACTATAGTTTATAAACATTTTTAAGCGTGTTATCTATCATTTTTGGCACTATGACGCATTTTGTATGTAGAGTATATGAAAAATCACAAAGAAAATGTACATAACTATCTACGAATGAAATAAATACAATTATAAGCAAATGATCAAAAATTTTATAAATATATCTTCTGCTAATAATGACTAATAAATAAAAGTCTTTGAAACTTTTATTTATTGATAATTATCAGCTACCATAAGTTAGACGATTTCTGAACTTTTAAACGGGTTAAATAAAAGTCTTTGAAACTTTTATTTATTGATAATTATCAGCTACCATAAGTTAGACAATTTCTGAACTTTTAAACGGGTCATTAGTTATACACATATTAATAATTACTAAACGTATAAACAGTTCGTTTGTGTTTAGAAATTGATTTTGTAGCTGATGATCATATCTAATGAGCGGAAAGATTACCACGTATTGAATTTAACTCCTGTTGTGATATAATTTTTGTTTAAAAATAAATGTTTTTTTTTAAATAAATACTTATAATAATTTTCATTATTTTTTTAAAATAGACATTTATGTATTTTTACTAAAAACAAGAACATTTGATGAAAATGTATCTTAAACTTTTATGTTTTTAATCAGATATTTTAAAGAAAAATAATTATAACTTCGATAATATCGAAGACTCAGATTCAAAATCACATCCGATAAAAATTATAAGCAAACTAAGAAAACAATATTCTTAGTTTTCAGAAATTTTAGGATACTACATCGTCCTTCCGCATAGTATTGAATACTTTTTAATAGAAGATTAAATAACAAACTCAGTAATTATGTGTGTCCTGCACAATTTTAAAAAAAAAAAAAAAGATTTCTTTATCTCAAGAAACTTTCCTATTCGTTTAATCGCAATAAAGTTTTCATTCTCTTGAAATATTAAAGCATTAATTATCAACAAGACCACATATAAATTTTTAATCTCCCAACGTTATTACGTAACTGTCACTTCACTATATATTTTAGAAACAGATAGTACTACTTAGATAAAAAAAATAAATAAATAAATAATTCTGAACATAAAGTTTTCGTTTATTTTGACGATAAAAATTTAGACTCCAGTTATAAAAGAAGAATGCCATACAGAAGATGAACTTCTTCTTACATCATATTCTAGTGACGTGATGGTATATTGTATAGAAGGAAGTCTAATAAAAATTTTTGGACCAATAATTCCAAATTGAATGATTGCATTTCTCTGATTGATTGTATACGTAGGCGTAGGATGTTAAAATATGGAAACATCGATAGCGTAATTGGTCTGAATGTCTGTTCCTGGTAATAAACAGAATAAAAACAATAGTTTTTGTTGAAACTCCGGAAAAAAAAATTTTAAAAATGAAAAAATTCATCAGAATGTATTGGTCGAGTTGATTACATCCATTTTCTTCTTATTATTCTTTTATAACATTTAGAAACAAAAATTTTAAGCAAAAAAACATAATTTAAGAGTTTATTCTTCAGTTATTCAGATACAAAAGCAATAATATGATTTATTTTTTAAAACATTCTATTGAAATAATAGCAGGATATTATTATTTACTATCTTAAAATTCTAAAGTATAGAATATTTCATTTTTACGTATATAATTTTCTGATCAAATTACAGTAAAAAGAGCTTTTACTATTTAAATTTATTAGTTTTAAAATTAAGTATAATTAATAAATAAAAAGTATCCTTTTACTTCGATTTTTTTCCTACACGATTTATAAAATAAATCGATACAACCGATTCCTTTAAAGGTAGGCTTTCCTGCATTACAAAATATAGGAAAGCAGTTTCCTTTCAATCCTCGAAGACTAGATTAATTTTCTTTTTCCCATTTTTATAATCTTTAAATTTTAATCATTATTATTTTTTTACTAATTAAAAATATTATCTACGGCATATTAAAATTTTATCAATATTTTATGTATTAAAGAGAAATTTTTAATAATGTAAATAAGTTAAAATTTAATCAAATAATAATATCTAAATCATTGATTTCTTATTATTTTTTTATATTAAATAAGATTCGAATTACATATTTTTGATAAATTATTTTTTGACACTGGCATTTTGAATCAATATTTAAATTAAAATGCTCTCGAGTCACCGTATTTAATGAGAAAATGCATTATAATTCAAAAACTTATTTAAGTTATCTGATGAAATGGCGTGTAAGATTACAAAAAGAAACATAAATGGTAAAAATAAAAATGGAAAAATCGAACAAAGTACTTTTATTTGGCTTATGAAATCAAAATTTTTCCAAACTTTTTAAATAAGTTTGCTTTACTTTCGATCAATCTTAAATAATTCCTAGTATATTAATTATGGATTTAATGTGAAACTGCATCATTGTTAACAAGTATAAAGAGGATCAAAATGAAAAATTTTTGTTATGAATGAATAGAAAATATGCTAAATAAAAAAAATCTGATTGTTTGAATGGTAAAATATGCTGAAAACATACCATTCACTAATTGTGAGCAATTGCTAGATAAATGCAAAAAAATCTGATTGTTTGAATGGTAAAATATGATGAACATCATATAGTTCAGTAATTGTGAGCAATTGTTCAATATCATTCAGTAATTGTGAGCAATTGTTAGGATAAATACTAAAAAATTTGATTGTTTGAATGATAAAATATGATGAACATCATATTGTGAGCAATTGTTAGGATAAATGCAAAAAAATCTGATTGCTTGAATGATAAAATACGATGAACACATACCATTCAGTAATTGTGATCAATTGTTAGGATAAATACTAAAAAATTTGATTGATTGAATGGTAAAATATGACGAACATCATATTGTGAGCAATTGTTAGGATAAATGCAAAAAAAATCTGATTGTTTGAATGGTAAGGATAAATGCAAAAAAATTTGATTGTTTGAATGGTAAAATATGATGAACATCATATTGTGAGCAATTGTTAGGATAAATGCAAAAAAAATCTGATTGTTTGAATGGTAAAATATGATGAAAACATATACCATTCAGTAATTGTGAGCAATTGTTAGAATAAACCGTTAAGCAATCTATAATCATTCGATTTATAAAAATAAAAAATAAAGAAAAATCTCTGCACATTTTTTACAGAACTGCAAAGAAATTTTAAAAAGTTATCTTTGATAAATTCAGATATATCGTGATTCGAGAACTATAAAAAAAAAAATATCTAGATTGACTCGCCCCTAGAGAAACATTTACTGTAGTTTCTTTTGTGCAATCTGAATATATTCTGTGCACAACTCCAAAAGAATTTTTAAGTGAGTTTTTGGTATTTTTCGAGAAGTGGAAGTAGCAAACAGTCAAAGAAAATGATAACATTAGCTGTTTCTTTTCATAAAAAATAAGACAAGAAAGTTATAATAGATAGCATTTATTTAAAATATTTTAAAGATCAGTTTTATTTATACAACAAAAGAGAAGTAAAGCGGATTAAAATGACGATGCTTAAATATTGCATAATCAATATTTGATGGTTAAAAAGTTCTTTGCTGATTTCTGATTGATAGCTTTTCGGCGAATGTACGGAAAAATCTTTTTTATAGACGACAAAACAGAGGATACCAAATTTCGACAGAAGAATCTATAAATATATGTTTTCCAGATGTAGTTTTAACTTTCTGCAAAAAAAAAAAACACTGACTATAAAAAAGATTCGAGAAGAACAGTCGTTAAAAAGCAATAAGGCGAGTTTTAAAATTATGGATTGAAAACGAAACATCGTGGTAATCAATATTTTAAAGTTCTCTTTACCATCTAAAATTTTGATAATTTACAAATGTTTGCTATTTCTGCGCTCTTTAACTACTTGGTAATATTTTACATTACTTTCTCATTATTGCAGATGTTTATAAATAATAAATTTTTGATAATATTTACTTTATTTATAATCGTAATTATGCTATTTATTTTTTTATATACAGGGTGAAGAAAAACTTCGTCATAAACTTTTGTATACTGATAGAGGGCACGAAACAAGTCAAAAATGTACATATGGTCTAAATCGTACCGTTTTCGAATTAGAAGAAAAACTTTGTCATAAACTTTTGTGTACTGATAGAGGGCACGAAACAAGTCAAAATGTACATATGGTCTAAATCATACCGTTTTCGAATTATAACCCTTTAAAATTAGCCAATCACCATCGAGAACACAAAGCGTCACGACGCGTCGCTCTCCTATTTACTATAGCAATAAATAAGAAAATGCGTGGTAATTAGGAGAGCGTATATATTTTCCTATTTACCACGCCGCGTTGCCACAAGCGACGCGTCTTAGCAACGCGTCGCTCGTGGGGACCTCGAAACAAATCGGCGAGCGACGCGTCTTGGTAACGCGTCGCTCTCCGACTTGTTTCGAGGTCCCCTATCAAATACACAGAATTTTACGATGAAGGTTTTTCTTCATCCTGTATATAATAAGTCATTAGCATCAATAATAGCAATTTTGTCAGGCATAATTATATTTTATAAAGTTAAGTTTGAATTTAAATGTGTTAAAACATTAAACGATTGCTTTAAAAAACGGATAAGATGAAAAAAAAGTAATTTGTATAGAAAAATAATTTCGAAAGATTAACTGATTTCTTTCATTTTAAGTGCTTGTTTTCGAGAAAAACGACTTTTAAAAAAGTCGTTTCATGTTATCTCCTAATGAACGTAATGTAGAGAAATTTGCTTTTTAAAAAAAAAAAAAAAACTACTAAAATCAATTTTTAATAAATTTAAACGATCTAAAATTTTATTTCTTTAGTTGTTTTCATCAGAATTAAGATAATTTTTTTATAAACAAATGCATCATTTCGTCGAAAATTATTTGAACTGCAGTACAAACACACTGTTTCGGACGACAGCAATTATAGAAAATAATGAAATCCGAGTAATAAATTTGACCTAAATTCCGAGTAGATTTATTATGTTACATTTATTCCAAAAATAAATAAAAATATTTATGAAATGTTCATGATAATTAAGGGCAAAAATTACGTGGATAAATGGTAATATCTCGATTTTCCGTTCAGAACACGGAATGTAATGAATATAAATGCAAGGAACAGTTGAATAAATAAAACATTTTAATAATTTAACATTTTAAACGTGATTAAGAACATATTTATTGAAAAAAGCATTATATCTGTTAGTAACTCTAGATCATTAACTAGAAAAAGTGGCAAAAATACATCTAGCACAAGTGCATTAGTCGAAGTAAATGTTATTTTCTCTTATTGAGTACGAACTTCTATCTTTCAGATGTAACCGGTAGAATGGTTATTAATAAAGAATTGGAGCGATTATGGTGTGCGTGACGTCCATGTTCACCTTTATTTCTAGCCATCGAAAATATATTCTCTATTTGAGTTCAGCTTCCACAAATATAATGCACTTCAAAAAGTACACAAATACGTCTTATCGTGGTGCTTAAAACTTTTAACCTGTCAGGTCTTAAGACAGCTTCTTAGCTGTGTCAAAACTGTCAATGCTGTATTTTAAATACTGAATCGAATGCTGGCAAAACTTTTAATATAGATTTATTTTATTCCGATGAAAAATGAAATAAAATAAAATATATAAAAAATATTAAACTGCTGTATTTTGCACGATATGAATGGAATATTTAATCCTAATTATTGACTTTTTTCATGTTTTTTCCATTTTCATAAATTACTTGTTAATTTTTGTATGGCGAAATTGACTTTTTTCATGTTTTTTCTTTCTATTTTCATAAGTTACATGTTAATTTTTGGAATATTTTTGTATGGAAAAACTGACTTTTTTCATGTTTTTTCCATTTTCATAAATTACTTGTTAATTTTTGTATGGCGAAATTGACTTTTTTCATGTTTTTTCTTTCTATTTTCATAAGTTACATGTTAATTTTTGGAATATTTTTGTATGGCAAAATTGACTTTTTTCATGTTTTTTCTTTCTATTTTCATAAATTACTTGTTAATTTTCAGACTATTTTTTTATCGCAAAATTCGAGATGAAAGATGTGTAGGTCGTCCACATTTTGAAGATACAAAATTGAAGATTCAAAAATGCCGCATTACGAAGATTCAAAATATCACATTTAAGAAGATTCAAAATGTCACATTACAAAGATTCAAAATACTGTACGTACGACCTATACATCTTTAGAACTACAATAATTATGCAATTAATTAACAAAATTAAATTATTATTTGCATCTAATAAGCTATAAATAATTAAATTTCCGTTAGAGGTATCGAATCGAGCGATATCGAGTTTAATATTGTATTGTGTAAAGAAAACCATTTCAATTATGATATTTCTATAAATATTTCCGATAAAAAGTTTGCTGACCATCGCAATATCTTGCGATGCTATTGATCTTCATCCCTAACGGCATCGATATCATTAGCTTTGTTTCTTTAAAAGAAAAATATTTTCTGTTACAATAACCTGTGATGTCATCGACCCGTGCCTAACAATGCCATCGGTTTATCTTGGATGCATTCCTCGAAGAAAAATATTTGTTGCCGGAATAGCATATGACGTCATCGATCGTCATCCTTTAAAATGATATAGAAAGCCACTGACAAAATAAAACATATGAAATTGCGGTCAGAACCACTGTCTTTAGTTTATCGTTTTATCTTTTTGAACAGAAAAGACAGCTGTGTCTATAAGTTTTTTTATTGAGTTTATTTCTGGGATAACTTTTAAATAAATTTTGGCTAATAAAATTAATTTACCGATTAATTTGATTTCACAGATTAATTTTAATAATAAAAAATATCTTGAATTATCGTCAAATTTTATTTGGATTTCTTACATATAATTTTTTATTTCAGTTTAAATTTTTTTCTATTTTTATAAAGTTAAAACCTTAATATTGGGAATGGTTTGAATGGCAAAATAGGCTTTTTTCATGTCTTTTTCTTTCATGAGTTACTTGTTAATTTTTGGGAATATTTTGTATAATTTTTGGGAATATTTTTTGTATGCTATAAATAAAAAACCAGATATCTTATATTGGGTATCTAACTGGGTATCTTATGTTGTAACTTATGAAAACAGAAAAAAAAATTGTCAAAACTGACTTTTTTCATGTTTTTTTCCTACTTTCATGAGTTACTTGTTAATTTTGGGAATATTTTTATATGGCTTTCTTCATGTTTTTTTATTTTTTATTTTATAAGTTACATGCTAATTTTTGGAATACTTTTATGACAAAATTGACTTTTTTCATGTTTTTTTTTCTATTTTCATAAGTTACACGTTAATTTTGGAAACACTTTTTATTCGCAAAATTGAATTTTTTTCATGTTTTCAATTTATCGTTTGAATTTTTTTTTTTCAAAAATTTCTTATAGTCCTATGTTGCATACTTCAAAAATTATAAACTTAATCACCGAAAAAATTATTCCTTATTTTTTCAATATACTATCACATGTGTAACTTAAATAAAAAGAAAGATAATAAAGCCAGTTTAATTATTAATTTCTGTTATATAAATAAAGCTAACTTAATTAATTAAATAATCACTCCGAAAACCGCTAAACAATATTTTTCATCTTCATTATCTTCCAAGAATTTTTTTATACATGATGATGATGAAAAAAAAGATATTTTACTTTAATATCGAACGTTATAACGATTATTAATAATTATATTAAAATAGTTATATTCGCGATACGTAATTATTTTTATAATTCGAGAAGAAGAAGAAATTCTTTTTCGTTACTAAATTAAAAATTCTTTCATCAATGTGAGACTGAAAAATATTCTAACAATTATTGGATCAATGAAAATCTAATTGTATAAATTTCGCCAAAAGTGTAATCAGTAATTTTAACTTTTACAATTAACCTAACAAAAAAATACAAGATTCTGTAACAAATTAAAGTGGAAACATTAAAGATTTCCAATCTTTTTGAATATTTAAAGAGTGCACTTTTCATTTTTAATTCACCTACGTTTACTCATTAAATATTTACGATATAAAGTGCGTGAAATGCTGAAAATATTAATAGATGAGTATTGCCTACTTAAGCCGTGTTTTAAATTACTAAATGTGCTATTAAATCGTGTAAATCCGAACTTTATAAATAAGTAAATATGGTAAACAGAATGTTAAATTGGTAATGCCTAAATCTAGAGAACATTTAAAATTTAATAATAAATATTTTTCTTTAATGATTTGAACTAACGTAGTATTCAGATTTTAGAAATATAAAAATCTTTGACCCAAAACAAAAATTATATACTGGATGTCATAAACCACACGTACAGCCATTTGGAGTGTCGGTGCGGCGCTTCGATGCGTTACCACGCGACCATCCGGATATTCCAAATGGCTGTACGGGTAGTCTGGGACACTCGGTTATAATAAAATAACTGGGCATCTTATGTTATAAAGCATAATTTTCGGTACTCGTGTCTAATCGTTCTTAAACTGTGATAGCGATAGAAACCCAGAAAGCTTCTAATGTTCATTCATCATAATTTCTACAAAAATTAAGAATGTCTGAAGTTTGACGACGATCGAAGTCTGAATTAATATCATTAACATTCATATTTTTTATATAATTTTATTTGCACTTGTAATTTTTTGTCATTCTTCCATATGTTATCTATCGTTGTCGTTCTTGGATGCGAATGATTTGTGATGCAATTCGTTTCGCTCTGATGCAGCTCCACTTGGTAAAACTATGGTTTGGAACTTTAATCATGGTAAGTGAGTCAATACTACTGACGATAGTCAATAACACATGAATCAATCATGTTGTCTGTGAGTACCACGTTAAAAATCATGATCAATGTTTTCATCAACTTGTTTCTCTCATTTACTATACTGATGGTCAAGTTGGAAACGGATTGACTAATTTCATTTTGTTTAATATATATATTGTATCTGTTTAAATTAATAGTTGACGAGTTGTTAACTAATGGAATTATTCGAAAATTTAACTAATTACAAATGAGATTGATTAAATGCGACATCGTATCACAATTTCCATTATTTTTAATCAATTTATTAAGAAATTATAAATTATATTTTTTCATAATGAAATTTAAAAATTGAAAGATTAGAAAAGAACTTGTGAGTGCTTACTTTTAACGTGTTCACTGTTCTGAAATAACTAATGATGATAGATTACAGTTATACATAGTCAAAGTCATCTTCAATGGCATGATCTTTTTATTTAATTTTTTTTGAAAAGTTATTAGGAAGAAACTTAAAATTTTGAAAGTTCTCTACTTCTTAAAAGTATAAAACTGCAAGTTTAATTAATCCTCTATCAACATCGGCTTTAATGTCCTGACCTTCTATTGAATTTCATAAAAATCAAATAGTTTGAGTATTATTATTTATGATCTTTCAAGTTTGATCGCTCTTCAATTTTAAATGGTTAAAGATGAAAAATTAGTCGTGTCATTAAGGTCAACTTCATGATTTGCTAAATTTTATAGAAATTCATTAATTAATTGAAAAGTTCGCTTAGAATTTTAAATGGTTGAGATGCGATATACGAGGTTCGCTTTTCGAATTTATGAAAATCTATTGATTTAGTTTAAGAATTATTAATGGAGGATACAGCCTAGTAAGCGGGCTGATAACTTATAAGTCGTTAAAAAATTTAAAAAATATGTTCAAATTTTATAATCACTGTATATGTTAGCATATAATTTGTATGCATCAGCTATATCAGCGTTTCTCAAACTATGATCTCGTAATGAAAAATGGGGTCATGAATGAAAAAAGTTTGAGAAGCGCTGGTTTAGAGCATAATAATAACGATAACTTTTCACATTACGTTCATTTAGTATGTCAACGCCATAAGCGCGGTATCAGTCTTTATTAATAGATATTATTATTAATTCTAAAATATAATTCAAATTAAATTTAACTTTTTACAATATCGCTAAATAAAATTTTAAAAACAAATTTTAATATTTTCGGAAAGAATTTGAAAAATTTTATCATCAAATTTTTTGTAAATACAGTATGTATATTTTGTATGACAAGCCTTAAATTTATCTCGTACAATAAAAGTGTATGAAATAATTTATATTGTTTTGTATCTTAACAAATTATCTATATAATGATATATATATATATCATCAATTGTAAATTACTGATAAATAATTTAAGATATAAATTTTATATCGTTTATATTTTTGGTACTAATTCATGGAATAGCACATGATTTAAATGTAGTATGCTTTAATAATTTGAAGACCTTTTGAATACTTAAAGAATCAGAATATTTATCGTAGCTTTATTTAACACACTAATTTCTACAAATTTCTATTCCTTTTTGCTTGGCTCTGTTATTTGATTAAAAAAAAATTATATATAATGCAAAATATACTATAGACCAGCGTTTCTCAAACTGTGGGTCGCGACCCTAAAAAGGGTCACGAAGCAAAATTCTACTCAAACTATGGGTCGCGACCCTATTTGGGGTCGCGAAGCGAAATGCTGGATTTCACTTGGGTCGTGACCCATTTCGCTTCGCGGCCCAAAATGGGGTTTGCAAAAATTAAAATTCAAACAATTAAATTCAAATACTTGATTTTCAGTTTATATGTAATTTCACAAACTCCAATATTTAACGTATGACAACATATGAATTTTCGGTGTGGTTGGTTGGCAAACACTTGAATTTCAGTTTATATGTAATTTCACAAAACACCCAATATTAACTTGAATTTCAGTTTATTATGTAATTTCACAAATGCCAACATTTAACTTGACAACGTATGAATTTTCAGTGTAGTTGGTTGATTGTGTTCATCTTAGAAAATTAAATTCAAACACTTGAATTTCAGTTTTATGTAATTTCACAAATGCCCAATATTTAACGTATGACAACATGAGTTTATATGTAATTTCACAAATGCCCAATATTTAACTTATGACAACATATATCGGTGTGGTTGGTTGATTGTGTTCATCTTAATAAGTGTGTAAATGATTCACAAATGTTCAATATTTAACGTATGACAACATATGTATTTTCATTCACAAACGCCCAATATTAAACGTATGACAACATATGAATTTTCGGTGTGACTGCCTCCAATATTTAACGTATGACAACATATGAATTTTCGGTGTGGTTGGTTGGCCAATATTTAACGTACGACAACATATGTATTTTCAGTGTAGTTGGCTGAATTTCACAAACGCCCAATATTTAACGTATGAATTTTCAGTGTAGTTGGTTGATTGTGTTCATTTTAATTGACAACATATGTATTTTCAATGTAGTTGCCTGATTGTGTTCATCTTAATATGTGTGTAAATGATTTATGTACTTGTATGTTTTATTTCATATTTAATATCTGGGAAATGATTTATATACTTGTATGTTTTATTTCATATTTAATACCTGGGATCGCATGTACTTGTATGTTTTATTTCATATTTAATACCTGGGGTCACGAAAAAGATTTGTATGTTTTATTTCATATTTAATACCTGGGATCGCGAAAAATCTCGTAATATGTTTTATTTCATATTTAATACCTGGGGTCGCGAAAAATCTCGTAATGGTTTATGTACTTGTATGTTTTGTAATTAAAAATGGGGTCGCGAAAAATCTCGTAATGAAAAATGGGGTCGTAAATAAAAAGAGTTTGAGAAGCGCTACTCTAGTATATCGGATTTTCATTTAAAGTTAAAACTATAATATTTGAACGAATTCATTCAAAACAACGTTGAAACCTAGAACGAGTTCTAGGTTGTCAACTTCGCGTCGGTTACGCTGCGTTATGTTGTTTCTAACGTCGACGTCGCGTCGTCGACGATCGTCTCCGTCACGTCGGACTATAAACAAGCCTTAACCCTCTAATATCAATAACCAGCCCAAAATCATTTTTGTTGTTTGAAATTAATAAGAAACATCCTAAATGTATTTTTATAGAATAGAATCCAGGTTTTGTTTCCATTTACAAATCAATGAACTGTTTTGATAATAGAACTTTACTATTACACTGCCAAAATAATTTAAAAACTATAATTAACAGCACTAATGCCATAGTGCTGTTAATTATCTGTTTTGATAATATTGGAATTTTGTTTCACGAATAAATTATTTAGTTTGAACTCAATTGAAAAGATCCATTGTTTGAATTTATTGCAATTTATGTCTGATTTTCACTATATTATTGCTGCTCCATTTCTATTACTCTTTAAACAGTTTTTACTATAAGCACTAAGTTTTAAGATGGTTTGTTTAGACCAGCGCTTCTCAAACTATGGGTCGCGACCCCAAATGGGGTCACGAAGCATGAATTGCTATAAATCAGTGCTTCTCAAACTATGGGTTGCGACCCCCACTTCTCAAACTATGGGTCGTGATCCCAGGTCGCAAAGCGAAATGCTACTCAAACTATGGGTCGCGACCCTATTTGGGGTCGCGAAGCGAAATGCTGGATTTCACTTGGGTCGTGACCCATTTCGCTTCGCGGCCCAAAATGGGGTTTGCAAAAATTAAATGCAAACATTGGAATATATGTAATTTCACAAACGCCCAATATTTAACATATGACAACATATGAATTTCACAAATGCCCAATATTTAACGTATGACAACATATGAATTTTCGATTTCACAAATGCCCAATATTTAACGTATGACAACATATGTATTTTCAATGTAGTTGACAAACGCCCAATATTTAACGTATGACAACATATGAATTTTCAGTGTAACTGCCTCCAATATTTAACGTATGACAACATATGAATTTTCGGTGTGGTTGGTTGGCAAACACTTGAATTTCAGTTTATATGTAATTTCACAAAACACCCAATATTAACTTGAATTTCAGTTTATTATGTAATTTCACAAATGCCAACATTTAACTTGACAACGTATGAATTTTCAGTGTAGTTGGTTGATTGTGTTCATCTTAGAAAATTAAATTCAAACACTTGAATTTCAGTTTTATGTAATTTCACAAATGCCCAATATTTAACGTATGACAACATGAGTTTATATGTAATTTCACAAATGCCCAATATTTAACTTATGACAACATATATCGGTGTGGTTGGTTGATTGTGTTCATCTTAATAAGTGTGTAAATGACTGTACTTGTATGTTTTATTTCATATTTAATACCTGGGGTCACGAAAAAGATTTGTATGTTTTATTTCATATTTAATACCTGGGATCGCGAAAAATCTCGTAATATGTTTTATTTCATATTTAATACCTGGGGTCGCGAAAAATCTCGTAATGGTTTATGTACTTGTATGTTTTGTAATTAAAAATGGGGTCGCGAAAAATCTCGTAATGAAAAATGGGGTCGTACATTTTAATAAGTGTGTAAATGATTTATGTACTAGTATGTTTTATTTCATATTTAATACTATTTCATATTTAATATCTGGGGTCGCGATAAATCTCGTAATTAAAAATAGCGTCGCGAAAAATCTCGTAATGAAAAATGGGGTCGTGAATGAAAAAAGTTTGAGAAACGTTGTCTTAGATGATAAATTCTTAGTTAAGATAACTAAATAAGTTATTTATTACGTAGTTCAGAAAAGTGTTTTATTATAAAGGAATATCTCTCTAAGGAATTGATTCTAATGAGTTTAATTTATAGACTTCGCCTATAACTTTATGAATATTAATTCTCATATTCCTTAAAAAAGTGACTTCCCGATTTAATGTACTGCTCTAATTTAGCATTTCTCAGATTATACCGCAGAAGTCTAGGGTTATGTGAGGCGGAATTAAGGGTTCTACGAAAAAAGAAAAATCACTTTGCTTACTTATTGCTAATTAAAATGTATTTTGAATTTCTTTTGTATTTTTTTTTATAAAGATAAACAGAGAATCTGATATCATAACTATCATTTAATTAAGAATAAAACCTTACATTTCTATCCAAATCTAATATCCTTGACAGATACGTATTCAAAGGGAATGACTGAGAGACTTGCAGTCAGTACTTAACACACTCGCCTTAAATCAAAATTTGAAGTTTTAATCTATTGACTTTGAACTAGCGCATTTTTTTCCATACTGAAAAAATTTAAAGGGGTTCCGTAATATTGTACATAATATAAAAGGCTTCTAAGGTAAATTAAATTGGAAAATACTGCTATAGATAAACTGGCTTGAAGTTTTTGGAGTGATTGACGTCATTCCCGCGTGAACATGAATAGTGACGTAGTTTGCAATTACTATTTTAATGGTTTATAAAGACTTCGTGAATAACTGGGCACGTGATGGGAGTTATCCGTAGTTTCTTGATTTCGTCACGAATATGGTTCAATAAATTAAATTATCATATTTCAGAAGAATCAATGCGGAGTAAATGTCCAAACGCATCTATAACAATTTATTCTTTTCTACAAATATTGAAATGTATTTTGCTTTTCATTCAGTTCACAAATAGTAGAGTAATAAAGAATTTTCGTAAATAGGAAAGTTATAATTATTAATAATGCATCTGTAACACTGCAGTTTAAAAAAGCTATATAATTTTTTTTTATCACGACAGCCATTCAATTCAATAAATAATAAATTTTATTAAATTATACGACCCCAAATGGGGTCGCGAAGCGAAATGCTGGGGTCGCAAAAATTGAATTTAAACACTTGAATTTCAGATTATATGTAACTTCACAAACGCCCAATATTTAACGTATGACAACATAAGTATTTTCAGTGTAGTTGGCCCTCCAATATTTAACGTATGACAACATATGAATTTTCGGTGTGGTTGGTTGGCCAATATTTAACGTACGACAACATATGTATTTTCAGTGTAGTTGGCTGAATTTCACAAACGCCCAATATTTAACGTATGAATTTTCAGTGTAGTTGGTTGATTGTGTTCATTTTAATTGACAACATATGTATTTTCAATGTAGTTGCCTGATTGTGTTCATCTTAATATGTGTGTAAATGATTTATGTACTTGTATGTTTTATTTCATATTTAATATCTGGGAAATGATTTATATACTTGTATGTTTTATTTCATATTTAATACCTGGGATCGCATGTACTTGTATGTTTTATTTCATATTTAATACCTGGGGTCACGAAAAAGATTTGTATGTTTTATTTCATATTTAATACCTGGGATCGCGAAAAATCTCGTAATATGTTTTATTTCATATTTAATACCTGGGGTCGCGAAAAATCTCGTAATGGTGTACTTGTATGTTTTATTTCATATTTAATACCTGGGGTCACGAAAAAGATTTGTATGTTTTATTTCATATTTAATACCTGGGATCGCGAAAAATCTCGTAATAAAATGGGGTCATGCATGAAAAAAGTTTGAGAAGCGCTGATCTAGCAGATTATAAAATACAGGAAGTATTTCAATATTAAATAATACTAAATCCAAATTCATTCAACATTTATGCCCCATCAGATGTGTTATTCTTCCATCCTGGAGAATCAGTGTCAGTTTTCGGATCATATACCTCCACATTATTTTCACATGGAGACAACTACGTACTAATTCTACGTATTTTTACGTTAGGATTGATCTTGGTCTATCCTTTTAAACTTCTTATCTATCATCTGATGGCGGTCTGTTTGAGGCTTTTGAAGAACTTCGCCGAATAATATCTAGTAGGAAGGAATGCATTGTAAATTTCAGAAATAGATCAATGGCATATGAGTATCTTCTTTCTTTGAACTGACCGAAAACACACGACACGGTTTCTACCGAGTCGGCCATACTGTCTAGCATCTCGTAATTAAATGAACATGCTTATAATGATGTTGAAAATTCGACGCAGTTTTCAGTACAAGTATCAGATTTTATTAAATATATATTATTATACGGAATAAAAATGTATATAATTCCACAAATATATATTACAGAACCATATTTACGCTACTATTAATGTTAACATTTAATTATTCCTATCATAAAATTTAATATATAATATAATCATCTTACATGCTCATAATATTTCTCCACAGCAGTAATATTAACAGGTCGCGAAAAATCTCGTAATGAAAAATGGGGTTGTGAATGAAAAAAGTTTGAGAAACACTGACCTAAACCAAAATGTGTTAAATACAGAATTCATAAAAACAAAAATAATATTTATGTTTATTTTTATGGACAAAGTAATGTATCAATATATAAAAGGCACTTGTAAAAAGCAAACAAGACTAGCAAATAATAACAAGTAATATTCAAAATATTTTCTAAAAAGGTATTTGATAAAACCAAATAAAACAACAAGTAACAACAGCAAAATTTATAACAGTTTGAAAAATTCAATAAACAATATATTTTTGCAAAAATATTATTTATGGCCTTAAATTTTCTTATCTATGATTAAAGTAGGTTCATAAATTTCATTTGATTATTCTGTTACTAATTCTCATTCCATATATTATCCCATTCATGTATATTGAATTTTAGCATTGTTAGACTTGTTCAGTTATCTATTTATATAGAATTTTTTTGGATGAATTAACTGTGTAAGTCCAAGATCTATTGTATATTCTAAAATAATTCAATAAGCATTTTACAAAGATAATGAATTTTTTTAATGGGTAAATATGGTGGCTGCTATTCTCTGTATCATCATTTATCAGCATAATAAATGGAAATATAAAATATTTATTATATTTCTAATAAAATAATTTATGCATCTTTTAATAATTTTGATCATTTAGCAAATACAGGATGATTATTTTGCATTGATTTTAGATGTTAGATTAGCATTTCTAACAATTCTGGATGTGTTAGTAGGGTTTCTACTCCAGTTGATGGGAGCAAAATTTCTGTTATTACTATTTTTTTATCATTTTAAACATTGCTAAATATTTTAGTTGAAATTATGTTTAATGCTACTATATTTTCTGCCAAATAAACATCTCAATAAAATTATATTATTGGAAAACATGATTTGATGTGACATGGCATGATTGTGCCCTGCTCCCCATCCTATTTCTCTTTGCATTGCAATGCTTAGATGCTAATTTAAGCTAATAATCTATTTAATTTAAGCTGATTTTCTATTTATGCTTCTGTTTATTTTGATTGTGAATGGGATTTAGAAAGTTTTTAAATTATAAAAAATATTATATATATAATTTTTTTCAAATAATTTCAACAGTGTTATATTATTCTAATTCTTAAAATTTGTGAATCAGTTAATTCATGGATTTCAATTTTTTTATAAATTTTTACAGGCTGAACTGAGAATTGGTTTACACATGAGTAATTTTATTTATGACAAATGCATGTACTGCATAGACTGTAAATAACGTAAAAATCATATATTTTTCTCATTCAATGGACTATTTTGCATACTTTAGAAAATAATTGAAATATTTATAATTTG
The DNA here is from genome assembly GCA_000484575.1 of Olivierus martensii. Taxonomy (NCBI): domain Eukaryota; kingdom Metazoa; phylum Arthropoda; class Arachnida; order Scorpiones; family Buthidae; genus Olivierus; species Olivierus martensii. The sequence continues at coordinate 12,523 of AYEL01082367.1, read as the reverse complement.
TTAGTTTCAACAATTTTTTCATAATTTATCTATATTATCATTAATTTGTAAGTAATTTTTGTCATTTTTCCTATAAAATATTTATTTTATACCCGTTTACTTTATATTCAAATAAATTTACAATAGTCATTGTCAGCTTACGATCATTTGCAATTATGAATCTAATGCAGTTACTAAGCCCTATAATTGAGCAATATAATTCACATATGCACAAATCTATAGGCAATGGTTTTATACTGATACTGTCCATTTTATGTCTGATTCCTTTGGCTTTATTTTTTAAGTTTAATATGGTGATATATGTGTGAGAACATAATATATTACTATATTAAACTTAAAGTAATTCTTAGAAAATAAAGAAACAATAGAAATGAATATTGTTAATGAGCAATTGATAAATATAAGATATTTCTAATTTATAACTATATCAACTTACAATCAAAATGGTTTGAACTGAACTCATTCATAAATCAAGGATAATCTGTATTTTATTAAAAAGAGTTTGTACACACTATAAGAATTTATAGTGTGTACAAACTTTTAAAATTAAACTTATTTATATACAAGCAGTCTCCATATTACCTAGATGGATCATTTCACAAAACTCTGTGTAAGTCAAAACATACATATGTTGAAGCATACATTATATATTACTTGTGTGTCACAATGATGTAACACTAAAAATAGTTACAGTGATACCTCAACTAAGGCCAGGTCGTGAATGAAAAAAGTTTGAGAAACGCTGTATTATATGAATGCACCATACTCTGAATTTCAAAAAAGAATGAAAACCATTGAATATTTGATATTAAATATTGGTGGGTTAATATTTGAATTTTTTATCACAATAAATAAAAAAGTATAAATTCTAACAAAAAATTGAACACAAATATGTGTATTAGCTATGCTGAAAAACTGTATACTATTTTGATATTTTATTGTGTATATTAATTTAATGGTAAATGTGTAGTATTTGTATTTTATATATTACAATTCCAGGGCAGAAACTTAGTTGACAAAAGCTCAAAGACAAAACTGCAATGTACAAAAGTTCATACTCATAAATCTCACTGAATAAAAATGCATCTTTATTATTACATTATTATTAAATAATTGTTTTATAACTGAAAAATGCATAAATTTAATCAAAAATCATATCTCAGGAAGTGCATGTCAGTTTAATATCATTTACAAGTTACTTATAAAATAATTAAATTATTTTATAATTAAACTGAAAATGATATTTAAAAGACAATTTATGTTGAAAGATTCCACAACACTCTGAATACAGTTTTCATTAGTCAACCAAATATAATATAGTAACAAAAATAGGGCAAGCAGGGCACTTGCCCTGGGTGCAAAGATGATGAGTGCCAAAATAAAGCTTTCAATTTGGTGAAACTGTTTTTGAGACAAACAAAATATATTTGCTCCATTTTTAGGGAATATAAAATGTATTTTCTGTGGTTGCAGAAATACCTAGTTATGGTGGTATAAAATAATGTGGCTCTTCTTGAATGGGTTAAAAATGGACTTGCATATCATAAACTCATCCTTACTAAGTTACAAAGAGCTCATCCAGAAAATATATATATATATATATATATGAAAATCAACATCAGCCTATAGCTACAATATAATGAATATATTGATACAAATATTTACACACATTTGTAAATTTCAATAATGAAATTTCTTTGTAAATATAAAAGTGTTTGATGAAATGATATTTCAGTGTTTATAAATAAATTCTTTATATTGGTTGTATACAGTGGTGGGATTCAGCCAGTTCATATCAGTTCGGCAGAACCGATACCTAATTTTTTGTTTGTTTTTTCAGCGAACCAGTTATTAAAATGGCACTTTTAATCAAGACTCTCTCTGAGGTAGAGGCACACTGGAAAGCTGCCCAATGTGGAAATCACACATTTACATTCCTTACTCTTTTTTAATGTTCATCTGTGCAACAACATATTTTAAATGCCCATAATAGTGTTCATTTCGTCTACAGGTGAAAGAATTAAACAGAACTATGTTTGTAATATTTATTTATTCATTTCATAAAACTTGTTATACCTTTTATGAAATACTCCATTTTTATTCCTTTGTGTTTATGCTCAGATAAAAACAAAGAAAATTGTGAGAGAGGATGCCAATCAAGAAGCAATATGAAAATATCTTAAATAGACGCGAAAATTCTCGTAATGAAAAATGGGGTCGTGAATGAAAAAAGTTTGAGAAATGCTGTTTTAGAGGATCACTTTAGACATCTTTGGTTGATTGGAGAACCACATTAGATATCTCTGGTTATTTGGAAGGCTATCTTTAAAATTAATACATTAGAAGAAAAAAATTTTACATGAAATATATAATCTGAAAGATTAATTATTTTAACTATTTATATATTAATTTCCTTAATGATATGCCACAATTCATGTTCAAAATTATGATGCTATTTGTAAATGATAGAATTTTTTTCAGTATAAAACTTTCACTTCTAATTTATAAATTTATTATGATTTACTGAATTTCAATACAGTTTATTGAAACACTTTAAAGTTTAATAATTTTCAAATATTTCTTGAAAAATTATTGTGATATTTTTCTGAATACCTTCAGTATACTCTTGCAATTATAATAAATGTGACATAGGTCATGAGTTTGGTATTACTGCTTTAGACCCTTATCAATGAACTAATCTATAACAGAAAATAGTAGAGAAGATTAAAATTTAGATAAATAAGAGGATCCAAGTTAAGTTAGGCTATAATAATTCCTTTTTTGTTGTGTTATTGATGATATTGGCCAGTACAGTATGATGTTTTTGTGTGTCATATGAAAAGAGTAAATTTTTTTCAACTGTTCTATAAAAAATTTTGTTATATTTTATTTTTACAAGAAGTGATTTCAGACTTAAGACTCTCTTCAAACTACATAATATAAATTATAGAACATTGCTTATAATTAATATCTTATTTTGAAGAGATGTTTAGGTTGAAAATTACTTTCTAAGATCTGGAATTTTAATTAAAGACTTTAAGTTTGAAATTTATTTATAATGCAATTGTGTTTGGACTAAGGCTGGCTGCAAATTAGTCAATATTTCAACAATTCTGCCATACAAAAATCATATTCAGTATCACATTCACTGCCATACAAAAATCATATATATAACTTGTCATTGCATACTTATTGCAGAAACATCAACATCTCCAATGAAAAAGAGGAAGAGCGAGCAATATCCTGAACATCAAACATATTAGATATTTGCTACAATGAGAACATGCACAATGAAAACTTTGGAAAGTTGAGTATGTGTATTTGGATATCGATGGGTAAACAAATGTTCAAGAAATGTTGATTGGCTGTAGAAACAATGTCATGAGTGATGTTGATTTAACAACTTTGTCAAGGATCACATCCAGTGATGTTTTACGAAAAAGTCATATTACTAAAGAAATTGCATCTGACATCAGATCGCAGTCAATGCCATCAACTAGTTTGTGGCCAGCCTAAGAATTTTTACATTATGAAACAATTCTCATACAACTATGAAACAGTTAAATGAAAAAAGTAAAATCAGTTGTAAGAAATGAAAAAATTATTTTGTAATTTGAAGAGACAATTTGTAATCATAATCATATTTATGTAATCATAGGTTTATTATCACTTTTATTTATAGGAAAATTTCTAAAATAAAACCAATCATAATTGTGTGCATTTTCTTTTTTGTTTTTTTCTTTGATATAAGAAAAATCTGCATTATCTAAATTTATATATTAAAAGTTATAATAAAATTATATTTAAACATTTATAGCAAAATAGAATATTGCAAAAGCAACATCTTAAATGAATAAAATATTAGTAAATAAAAAAAAAACAGTTTAACTAGAACCGGAAAAAAATTTTATAATAACTGATATGAAAAATGATTTCAGATATTAGTTCCATTTTCAGTTTGTAAAATATTTCCATTTAAAACTGAACTGAACAATCATGTATAATTTATATACATATATAAAAAGCTGTTTTTAAGCAATAAAATGTCATTTGCAGTAATGTTTGACTGCAAATGACATTTTGTTAGCTAACTGAATGTCAGTCAACTTTGCAAAAATGATATAGAATGAAATTTTAAATGTCTTTTTCTTCAAACAAGATAATTAAATAGAATACTTTTATTTTATATAGTAATAGTAATTTTTATTTTATTAATTATCTCATCATTTTGTATTACATTAATAAAAAAATTATCATTAAACAATACTGGGTGTAAATGTGCATGAAATAACAATAAAATGGAGAATTATAAGAAAAGCAAATGTGATGTATTACAAATAATAGCTTTTTAATTATTGTATGTATATGAATAAGGAAATGATAATTCAAATAAAATAAATGATAGCAATTTAAAGTGCTGTAGTTTTTATTTGCAAATTAAAAAAGGATATAGTGATATAGAATCAATAAACTATGATTGAAGTGATATTATTCAGAAAAGCTCCTATATAAAAGCCAAAGAATCAAATTCATATTATTTTTAATGTATACAATTTTGTAAGTTTCTAAAAGAAAGATTTACTTATTAAAAAACTAGTTTCATGCTCTTGATATATGATTAAAAGTGTGAATTGACAGTTGTTATGTTAATGAATATCTAGGAAAATGTGCATGATACTCAGAATACAACATGAGTTTAGCTCATAATTCATTAGAAAAGTTGTTTACATCCATAGAACTCTGAAAATATCAATTTTGTTGCATATTATCAATTTTAAACTTTTAAGGTAAATCTGTTTTTCAGAAAATCCATAGTCTGGCAAAATATATAATTTAGTATGGCCTACATTATAATGTTATAACTTGATATTAATGATGTACACGTGTAATTAAGTAATTACATAATTATTTATGTAAATTCAATGTTCCTAGAGATATGAGGAGTGTAATTGAAGAGTATGATCCCAAAACACGTTCAGTCCATTTTTGTTAATTTTCAGGAGAAGCAAAATATGAATTGAGATAATATTTCATATGTGAATGATTATCTACTACCAGATATCTGTTTCTAATTCATATACATGCACTTCTCAGTAAAATCTTGAAATCAGTCATCATTAGTTTTTAAATACATGATGACTAAATATAATGGTGTTAATGGAAACTCGCTAAGTCCAAGGGCTGAATGTGTTTTCAATTACACTCATCCTTCATTAGAGGAAAAACTAAATTTATTTTGATTTAAGTATCAAAATACTATCAATTCTTGGTATTCCTGGATTCCCTATTCACGTTTTCAAAATTCGTTTGGTTTCCCTATTCCTGAAAATTTATTTGTAACCACAAATTCGATTTTTGCGGCACTTTCGCGCTTATTCACGGTTTATTGCTGAGCGGCGAACTAACTCTATATTTCCCATAGGCACAGTGGTTCAGTATTTGCAAAGAATTTACAGAACGTAACTACTGCGAATAACAAGAATTGACTATAGTGAAAAGTAAATGTTTGAACTTCCCCGAACAAGAATCGACTGTAGTGAAAAGTAAATGTTTGAACTTACCCATAATTACAATGCATTCATGGGGAAGTTCAAACATTACTTTAGTTACTTCATGAGAAAATTCTGGGGCCTTCCCCATGAATACATTATACTCATGGGAAAGGCTCCAGAATATGTATTTAATTACTCCAAATTAGGAACTACTAAAATTCAGAAAATAACTTTCCTTTTAACAATAGATAAAATAGTCCCCAGAAATTTAAACTTTTAATGTTACGATTTCATTTCAAGTGCTTCTAACATGAAAATTAATAATCAATATAACAATTTTACCTTTAATAAACATGACAAATATTCCCACAACAAATTAATTGCCAACAGTAATAGCAGTTTGTTTTCTTACCGCTGTAGAATCTTGAAATCAATCATCATTAGTTTTTAAATACACGATGACTAAATATAATGATGATAATAGAAACTTGATACGTCCAAGGATTGAACATGTTTTCAATTTTTCAAACATTTTTCAATTACACTCATTCTTCATTAGAGGAAAAACTAAATTTATTTTGATTTAAGTATTAAAATACAGTTGATTCTCAGTATTTGCAGATTCCCTATTCACGTTTTCGACTATTTTTTTTTTTTTTTTTTTTTTTTTTTTTTTTTTTTTTTAGTTTTTTTTTTTTTTTTTTTTGGTAACCACAAATTTGATTTTTTCGGCACTTTTGTGCTTATTCATGGATTATCACTGAGTGGTGAACTAACTCTGTATTTCCCATAGGCACATTGGTTCAGTATTCATGAAGAATTTACAGAATGTAACTACCACAAATAACGAATTGACTATAGTGAAAAGTAAATGTTTGAACTTCCCCATGAACTCATGGGGAAGCTGAAACATTCCTTTAATTACTTTATGGGAAAAATCTGGGACCCTCCCAATGAATCATCAAATAAAAAAATGACCAAAATGGACTGAATGCATTTTGGGATCACACTCTTCAATTAAATAACATTTACATCCTAATTCACCTGATATGAGTTAAAATTTAAACACCAAAAATATAATAAGCATTCCAATGTAAGTCTCTTTTAATTGCTTTTATTTTATGTTGACTATTAATTTTTACAATGCCTGAGAATAGAATACTTTTTGGAAAAGTAGAAAATATTGAAAAAATTAAAACAAATTTAATCAGTATTTGTATAGATATGTTAGACTGACACTAATTTTAAGAAGATTGAGCCAAAAATAGTAATATTAGATTAAAATTTATATTTAACAACAAATAAATTATTAAATCATGAAATAATTTTAAAAAATAATTACGGTACTTTTATATATTTTTTTGAAACAGGTAAATAAAAGAAAAAAATAACTTTCCTTTTAACAATAGATAAAAAAGTCCCCAGAAACAAACTTTTAATGTTACAATTTCATTTCAAGTGCTTCTAACATGGAAATTAATAAGATTATAACAATTTTACCTTTAATAAACATGACAAATATTCCCACAACAAATTAATTGTCAACAGTAATAGCAGTTTGTTTTTTACCGCTCTGCTGACAGAATTAGAAAAACGCTCTGCATATGTGCAAAGGACTGAGCAAAGCAGGATTCAAATGTCCCGTACACATCGATTGACATGGTTTTGGAACAAACCGGCCTTTAATAAGATAGATGACTTCAATAGGAATATGTATTTACATCAAATAAAAAAATGATTAAAATGGACTGAATGCATTTTGGGATCACAGTCTTCAATTATACTTGCCATTATTTCTTTTTGTTTATTTTATCACTTACTAACAAGGGACCCAACCAATTGTGACTCATCAGTTGGATGAAATTTTGCAAGATGCTGGTGGTCCATGTATTGATTCATCTCACAAAATTTTAGGTGTAGACACTTAATCATTTATTATTTTTTGCCTGATATCAGTGAATACAAGCTCAGGATAAGAAAATGAACCTATATATATAGTAGTTCTCAAGCAATATAGTGGTCATAGAAAAAAGATGAATTTAGAAATATAATATAAAAAAATAAATAAATTTAAACAAAAATTAATGACGAATAAATAGCACTAACGGCAGTAGTGACTTCAAAACGTATTTATTTCTAAAGAACAAAGTACTTTCAGTCTATCTACTAGACCATCATCAGCATTTATTACTATTTTAAAAGAGTAAATAAATATGTGTTCTTAAACTTTAAAAATTCAAATTTCATATATACCAAATTGTGTGAGCTTAATGCTTAATTTGATTATAGAATTTAGATTACATCGGTATAAACACGATACAAACATAAATATTATTATACAAATTAAAATTTGTAACAAAATAAGTATAAAATTAATAAAAATAAACTAAAATGAAAATAAAAATAAAACATGTTTACTTTCTTCTATATATTATGTTGTCCGGTGTTAGGTGGCGTTGGTTTCACATTTGTTTCTCTATGATGTAACGCCATGCGGATGATAAGTCTATTTGTGGTTTATTGTTAATAGTGATGTTCTGCCTGCTGATTCGATGTAATTCAAGTGCTTCAGCCAAATAAGCACTTGAATTACATTGAATCAGCAGGCAGAAGCAATGATTTGATGTAATTCAAGTGCTTATTTGGCTGAATATCAGCAATCATGGAATATGCTAGAATATCAGCAATCATGTAATTAGCTGATATTCTAGCATATTCTGATGAAAAATGAGTAATAGTTTTGGGCTCAGGAGTGCATACGTATTATAAACGGCAGTAGTGACTTCAAAACGTATTTATTTCTAAAGAACAAAGTACTTTCAGTCTATCTACTAGACCATCATCAGCATTTATTACTATTTTAAAAGAGTAAATAAATATGTGTTCTTAAACTTTAAAAATTCAAATTTCATATATACCAAATTGTGTGAGCTTAATGCTTAATTTGATTATAGAATTTAGATTACATCGGTATAAACACGATACAAACATAAATATTATTATACAAATTAAAATTTGTAACAAAATAAGTATAAAATTAATAAAAATAAACTAAAATGAAAATAAAAATAAAACATGTTTACTTTCTTCTATATATTATGTTGTCCGGTGTTAGGTGGCGTTGGTTTCACATTTGTTTCTCTATGATGTAACACCATGCGGACGATAAGTCTATTTGTGGTTTATTGTTAATAGTGATGTTCTGCATGCTGATTCGATGTAATTCAAGTGCTTCAGCCAAATAAGCACTTGAATTACATTGAATCAGCAGGCAGAAGCAATGATTCGATGTAATTCAAGTGCTTATTTGGCTGAATATCAGCAATCATGGAATATGCTAGAATATCAGCAATCATGTAATTAGCTGATATTCTAGCATATTCTGATGAAAAATGAGTAATAGTTTTGGGCTCAGGAGTGCATACGTATTATAATCATTTTTTTTTTCAGTTAAATTAATAGTAATTTTAAATCTTGATATTCAATAATTTAATTTTGAGCATTTTTCAGGAATATATTACATTCATAAATTGCAGAAGGACTATATTTAACTTTTGGCGAAGCTTCTGTTTTTCTATACTTATGATATAAATTGATGTTGATCCTACATAAATTATTTAAATAAAAATAATTGAAAATATATCAGTCAAGATCATTATTCTTTTTAAATAATTAAGTACAAAAGTTACATCAATTATGTATTATTAATGTGTTTTTTTTTTATAGCATTATTAACATTTACTGATGGTCGTTATATTGGAGCTGTACTTGATAGAAATGGTTTAAGACCAGCAAGATTTTATCTTACTAGAAATAAATATTTCATTATGGCAAGTGAAGTTGGTGTATTAGATATAGAAAAAGAAAATGTATTATTAAAGGTAAAATAACAGAAACTTAAAAAAATAATAAAATTTAAAAATATATAACAGTAATTTTGAATTTTATAATTATTATTATTCAATATTAATGCTAATTAATTTTTTGTTTCCTAATAAATAGAAATAATTTATAATTTATTATGATAGCACTCTGAAACTTTTGTATATAATGATAATATATTATTTGGAAAATGTAGCATATTTAAGAATATTTTGTTGTTTAAGTAGCATATTTAAGAATATTTGTTGTTTAGGTAACATATTTAAGAATATTTGTTGTTTATGTAATATATTTAAGAATATTTTGATGTTTAAGTAGCATATTTAAGAATATTTGTTGTTTAAGTAGCATATTTAAGAATATTTTGTTGTTTAAGTAGCATATTTAAGAATATTTGTTGTTTAAGTAGCATATTTAAGAATATTTGTTGTTTAAGTAGCATATTTAAGAATATTTTGTTGTTTAAGTAGCATATTTAAGAATATTTTATTGTTTAAATAGCATAATCAGTATAATTTTTTATTAAAGATAACTCTTAAAAATATTTTTAATCGACTGTCATTTTCATGAATATTTTGTTGTTTAAATAGCGCATTATTAAATTTGTTATTTTTACTGTTTAAATAGCTCAATATTTTAAAATATTTTGTGATCTGATCGTCAGCATTATAAATATTTTGTTGTTAAAGTAAAAATAAAATTATAAATGATGATAACGACGTTTTATTTCCTTAACTAAATTATCAGCGTGAAACCATTTATCCAATTAATTCACCTCATGCCAATTCTTTTTTCATTCTTCATATTTTTCTATGAAAGGAGACTGCCTACATATGTCCATGCTCTTTAATTAATTGACCACAGTGGAGTTCTTAACTTATTTGCATATATTACATTTACCTTTACATCATTCTAATGAGTTCTGGGATAAATTAGAACGGTTTTAACTTAGCTCCTATACCGTTATAATAGCATAGTCGTTCTACCTAAGAACACATAATCGAAGCTGAACCACTATCAATCTGTAGCGGAAGAGGCACATTTGCAGGATTAATGCAGTCGCATTAAACTCACGAAACTTGCAAAGTATTAAGGAGAGATATAATATATAAATCTAGCAAAGATGCTAATGTATAATTAAACCTAGTAGCATACTTACTGGAACATCCCAGACTTTCGTCACTTCCATCAGTACAATCATCCGTACCGTCACAGTATTTACTAAGGCTGATGCAGCGGCCATTATCGCAAGAAAATTCGGATAATCTGCATCCAAAATTGGAATCAAGATAGAATATGAGATGTGTAGAAATAATTAAAGATAGAAGATTCCATCCCATTCTGGTTGAGGTTGAAACAGTTTCGACTGCCACTAACTAACTTGCATGTCGATACCTCTCCTTTTCCATGCTGCAAAAAAAAGCAAACAAGAAAAAAAAAATACAGAAAGGAATGAGTAAGTCAATTGCATTATAGCAATTATGCAAATAAGCAGAATGTATATCTTTGGTATTCTAAGTGGTGATGCTGATGCGGGGATCATGATGAAGTTTTATTGCTTTAAAATGATTGTTTTCTAAATTTAATTCTGCGTTATCTTCTCGAATTTTTACTCGTAATAATATTTTTTATTTCGCGGTTTATTACACGAAATTTTCGGGGGAACCGAATTTACGTGACTGTGATGTGTGGAGTTTGTTTCTTCGTGGAGATGTGAGATGAATTTTTCTGAAAGCATCTCACTCTTTAATTTCTTAGGTAGTGATTTATTAACCATTATTATTCCATGCTGCTGTGAAATAATAATGTTACGCACGTAACACTTTCACAAAAAAAAGGTGCGATGTTCGTGAGATAATCTAGTTATCATTGAATAGTTATAATTGTTATTATTCCATGCTGCTGTGAAATAATAATGTTACGCACGTAACACTTTCACAAAAAAAAAAAAGGTGCGATGTTCGTGAGGTAATCTAGTTATCATTGAATTGTTATAATTATCTTTTAAGACGTAATGCTACTTTAATAATAAAGAGGGTTTTAAAATTTCCTTTCTAACATTAATGGAACGTTTGTAAATTCTATTTAAAAGTGAATTTTATTATTCTAACAGTTCTGTAGTGCTATAAAAGTGTTAATTTTCTAGCACAGAACAGCAAAGAGAACGGTTAAAAGTATAACATCGATAAATAATGATAACTAAATCCCAATTGTTAATGCAATAGTATATACAAATTAAGCTAATTTACTTCTATATGAACAAGCATATAAAGGTAAAATTTTTTGTTCTTGTTAGATGTACTCACATTATTATTTTACTTTAAAACATAAATATTATCCTGGAAGAGCATTAAACTTTAATATAATGCTGTTACATTAACAAGCTTGGGATTTTGTTATCAATGCTTAACAATGTTCCATTTTTGATCATTTTCTTCTTCTTTTATTCATGTATCTGTGAAATTTTAAATGAAACACGACTGTTTTATTACTGCAATAGTTTTTTTTATATCTTTAAACACTAAAAATTTTGCTAAAATAAGTAAACAAATTCTTTAAGATAATTTTAAATTCTCGCACCAACAGACAGAATTTGTACATACTCTTTAAGTTAACTAAAAAAAGGTGATTTTTTTTTTTAAAGTTAAATCTCAACAGAAAACAATTTAATCATTCGGAAAATTCTTAAATAAACAAAATCGTTTCACTAATGCTGCTGTGAGTAACAATAGAGAGTTATCGCCAAAAGTTTAAATAGGAGAAGAAGAGCGAGAGAGAGAGAGAGAGAGAAGGGAAAAAAATGCAAATTAACAAAAAAGTAATTTGGTAAGATTGTAAATTTTTATTATAGAGGGAAGAGAAACCACCAAATGGTTTACAGGATGATAACTTTTACTCCTTTGGGAAATCACAAGATTGATGCTCGCTCAAGTAATATTTGATTGAGAATTTTCACCTGGGATTTATAAATAGTCGCGTAATTTTTCTAGATGTTTTCGAATTTTTTTTTTTTCCAACGAAAATAAAAAGAAAAACACCGTGAAGAAATACGGTAATTTTACCATAAACCATAAGCCATTCTAGAATTTATGAAGTCGTAACTGAGTAAAAGAAAATAAAAATTCCAGAAAAAAAATATTTTTTTTTTT